>BSBK01002249.1:0-15000 GCA_027943335.1 Chamaecyparis obtusa | reverse complement strand
CTTTGATTAATTAATTAGTTAATTAAATGTATGTTTTGATTAATGCTTTTGGTAATTAAGATTTAGTTAATTATGATAGTTATATTACTTAATTATGTTAGTTACCTAATTATTTTAGTTAGATTACTTAATTATGTTAGTTACTTAATTATATTAGAACTACTTGAATTATGCTTTGATTAATTAGTTAGTTAATTAAATTTATGCTTTGATTAATTACATCACCTTAACATAATGTATACATAACACAAACTAAGTCTAAAAGATGAAATAACACACGAACATATAACATGTAACATGTATAAAATATGTAACATGTAATGTCTGAGATATGTAAAGTGATGTATAAAATATGAAATAACACACAACCATATACCATGTAATGTATAAAATAAGAAATAATACACAACCATATAGCATGTACATATATGAAATGACTAAAATATCTACATGTATAAAATATCTATGAAATGTTATAGCACATGTATATATGAAATGTCACATGAAATATCTAAAATAACATGGTCGCTCAACTAGTGCCATATCCTGATCTATGACCTAATGCCGGTGCACCTCCTCCTGATGCCAGTGCAACTCCTCCTGATGTTGGTGCACCTCCTCATGATGTCTATGTACAATAAACAAAATATGTCACACATACATACATGTATAATAAATTTTAAATATGTATTATCATAGAAAATTTAATTTTGTGAACAAACATCTCAATGTACCTATGTATCATGATGAATAGGATCGCGTGGAGTCTCTAAATCTCCATATGGTGCAGCATCATACATAACCTCCTGGAGTACACACACACACACACACACACACACACACACACACACACAACATATATATAACATATATTAATCAAATTTCAAATATATGTGTAAGTTTTTTAAATAAATAAAAATTTAATTTAATTATAAATATACCAAAGTGGCCTCTAATGCTCTCTCAAACTCACTCAAACTTGACGACTCTAATGATATAGCTAGAGGATCAATCCGATCATCTGTAAGCAATGTAGTAAAAAGTTGACAACCTAGACGTGATGAAGTGGCCTGCATGGTCTAATGATGAGCTATATGTGGTGTCATCTATGGAGGAGCTTTTGATGGTGGTGTAGTCATCTAAGGACCTGCTGGTGGTGCAGTCTATTATGGAGGAGCTTTCGGTGGTGCAGTCTACTACAGAGGAGCTATCAATGGTGCAGTCTACTACGAAGGAGCTGTCGATGGTGCAATCTATTATGGAGGAGCTTTCGATGGTGGTGTAGTCATCTGAGGACCTGTCGGTGGTGCAGTCTACTATAGACCTGTCGGTGGTGCAGTCTGCTACAGACCTGTCGGTGGTGTAGTCTACTGAGAAATGATATAGCTCCTAAAAAATGATGGAACCTCCCTGAGTGAAATCCCACTGAGCATCTGTATGGTCTAATATGCAGAAATAAGATCACTAGATAATAATACACTCATACATCACAAACCATCCATATCTAAAATAGCTGCAACCTCTAAGGGAGAGGGTATGTCGACTATATCATATAGGTTAGGTGCACTAGAAGATGCATCCTGTGTAGGTGGAGGAATGCTAGAACGAGACCATAACATGTATCTCCCCACATGATTAGAGGAAATCTCCTGAACCTATGTGGTGATACTCGCTATACTAGAAAAAACATCCATCCTCATCATGTCATCTGGAACACTCCCTCCTGCCACTTCCAAACCTTTTGGTACGGCCAAAAGGTTTGGACCCACCCTTGCCTACTTATTAGCGGGCACAGGGGCATCAGGTGCTTTGAACCTATCAGATAATCTCTCTTTCCCCTACCCAACATAAGCAAGAAAATCTGTATAATCAACATCAAGGTGCAAATGAAATTCTACAAACAATTGTTTGTAGAAATATAGTGGCAACTCATCCTTCTAGGGCCACATGTGGTGAGCAGCCAACCATCAAGGATATATAAATGGTCCCACCAGGTCATCCTCATATCTCATAGACATGTACCCTCTCACCTTCTTCAGGTCTTGATAATGAGGAAACATTTCCTTCACCATAGGTGTGGAAATAGCTGTATCAATCTCACTAGACTTCACAGTGCCAGTAACACTGCGAGACAAAGAAGTATAGAATCTATCAATGCTCATACTATCATATGGGTTGTATGATTGAACTGTGTCAATTATATGCACCAAATCATCGCTAATAATGTTCACCCTTTCCCTATTTGGAATGCTGATGGATGAACCTAATGTCTGATCCAGAACATGTAATGTTTGTCTCAATCTATCAATAGTGTCTGCAAATAGCTTCTCTCTAGCCTGTGTTGTATCAGTTGATCTATGAGAGGAGTGACCACTAGTACCACTACCACTATGAGGTCCCCCCCCATGAACACTAGGCTCTCCTGAATCAACTAACCCTCTACCCGATGCCATGTGTAATAGATAAACAAGAAAATATATATAGATCTTTGCACATGTACATACAAATTTAAGAAACATACAATGTTACAAATTTAAGAAACATACATGTTAAAAATTTAATCATCTTGTTTAAAATTGAAATATATATATACATGTACATACAAATTTAAGAAACATACATGTTATGTGCATAGATGTTACAAATTTAAACATACATACATAAACTACAAATTTAAACATACATGTTACAAATTTAAGATCATATAGTTTAAAAATGAAATCTATATATACATGTACATACAAATTTAATAAACATATTAATCCTATTAAGTCTTAAGGGGTCGTATTAATGGTCACATGTTACTTGTATTAATTAGTCTTAATTGGTCAATTAATAGGTCCTAATTGGTCTTGAGTATTAGTCACATGTTAGGTCTTAATTGGTAGGATTATTAGGTCTTAGTAGGTCATATTGTTCACATGTTAAAAGTCTTAATTTCTCAATTAATAGGTCCTAATTGGTCAAGTATTAGTCACATGTTAGGTCTTAATTGGTAGGACTATTAGGTCTTAATAGGTCATATTCAACCTAATTGGTCAAGTATAGGTCCTATTAGTTCTTAAGGGTGGAATATTAGGTCTTATTAGGTAATTTTAATCAATTTAGGTATTATTAGTCATATTAGTCACATGTTAAGTCTTAATTGGTCAATTAATAGGTCTTAATTAGTTAAATATTAGTCACTATAATTGGTTAGGTATTAGGTCTTAATTGGTTTAGATAGAATTTTTGTTTATGTTAGTTTCTAGTGTTAGAGTTTAATAGGTCTTATTTGGTTTCTAGAATTTTTGTTTATGTTTTTTATGTGGTATTAATCCTATTAAGTCTTAAGGGGTCATATTAATCATGTTAGGTCTGTCTTAATTGGTCATATTAGTCACATGTTAGAAATTTAAGAAACATACATGTTACGTGCATAGATGAACTAGAAATTTAAGAAACATACATGTTACAAATTTAAACGTGCATACATGAACTACAAATTTAAACATACATGTTACAAATTTAAGATCATCTAATTTAAATTGGTTAGGTATTAGGTCTTAATTGGTTTAGATAGGATTTTTGTTTATGTTAGTTTCTAGTGTTAGAGTTTAATAGGTCTTAATTGGTTTCTATAATTTTTGTTTATGTTGTTTATGTTGTATTAATCCTATTAAGTACTAAGGGGTCGTATTAATCATGTTACCTATCTTAATTGGTCATATTAGTCACATGTTGAATCTTAATTAGTCTTAATTGGTCAATTAATAGGTCCTAATTGGTCTTAATTAGTCACATGTTAAAAGTCCTAATTAGTCTTACTTGGTCAATTATTAGGTCGTATTAATCAGTTTAGGTGTTATTAGTCATATTAGTCGCATGTTAAGTCTGAATTGGTCAATTAATAGGTCTTATTTGGTTGAATATTAGTCACTTGTTAGGTCTTAATTGGTTAGGTATTAGGTCTTAATTGGTTTAGATGAAATTTTTGTTTATGTTAGTTTCTAGTGTTAGAGTTTAATAGGTCTTAATTGGTTTTTAGAATTTTTGTTTATGTTGTTTATGTGGTATTAATCCTATTAAGTCTTAAGGGGTCGTATTAATCATGTTAGGTTTGTCTTAATTGGTCATATTAGTCACATGTTAAGTCTTAATTAGTCTCAATTGGTCAATTAATAGGTCTTAATTGGTCAAGTATTAGTCACATGTTAGGTCTTAATTGGTAGGATTATTAGGTCTTAGGTCTTAATTGCTCAAATAATAGGTCCTAATTGGTCAAATATTAGTCACTTGTTAGGTCTTAATTCCAGTTAGGTATTAGGTCTTAATTGGTTTCTAGAATGTTAGTTTGTTAGTTTCTAGTGTTAGAGTTTAATAGGAAATATCAATAATGTTAAGAGTCCTATTAGATGTTAAGGGTCTTATTAGGTTTTATTAGATCTTAAAAGGTCCTATTACATCTTGTTAATTTCATATTAGGTCTTAATTGGTCAGAGTTGATGTTAGTTTCTACTGTTCTAGTGTCTAAGTTGCTTCATCTTCTAGTTTCATGTTTAAAAACATATCTAACAAAATTAAATTAATTAAATAAATAACACATTAAATTAATTAAATTACAATCTAACTAATTAAATTACTAACACATTAAATTAATTAAATAACTCACACATTAAATTAATTAAATAACTAACACATTAAATTAATTAAATTATAATCTAAATAATTAAATTAACATATATCTAACTAATTAAAGTAATTAATTAAATTACAATTATTTAATATTAAATAAAAAACAACTAAAAAAAACCATTAAAAAACAATGAAATAAAAAAATTTAAAAAGTACCTACCCCTTCCGGCTGGAACACCCTTTTCACTCTCCTCCAAGCCTTAAGCTGCTGAATCCAAATGACCTATGCGGCCCACCTTTTTTTTCTTATATAGACTATTGGGGGTCCAGCCGGACCCCTTTTGGTCAGACCCATTATGGCCAGAAAGGGTCTGGTCAGACCCCCCCCCTACCACATCGATGCCACATGGTGCCTAGACGATGCCATGTAGTTCCGGCCAGACCCCTTCAGTTTGTCCTATAGTGTGACATGGTATTGTACTTTTACCCATTGTGCGCTTAGTATATCTGTTAGAGATATTATTGGAGAGTTATATTGTTTCACTAATATGATTTCAAGGAATTTCTAATAGGCTGACTTGATTATATCATTGGGAGAAAGATACTTATAGGTCGTTAGTTGTGATCGCTAAGTATGGAAGAGAGTTGAAAGATAAAAGAAAAGTAGAAGGTGAGAAGTACTGAGCCATCAATAGAAGGCCTATGTGACAAAGAAGAGAGTGTATGCTATTCATTAGAACTGATCAAGATAGCAGATATAACTCACAGTTCACCAAAGATCTAGATATAGTGTGTATCTGTTAAATAGAAGGTTGTAATCTTCACCCCTTTGAATAGTGTACTCTTGGGCAGTGTGTCCTCACCCCTAGTAGGGTATGATCCTTAACCAAGTCACTATACTTAATGCATTGTAATGATCAACTCCTAATAGGGTTGTAAGATCCTCTAATAGGGATCATAATACTCTAATGTAGTTTATAGTGGGTGCTCATTCCCACCCGTGTTTTTACCTATTTGGGTTTCCTCATAACCAAAATTGTGGTGTTTTGTTAAGTGTTCTCATATTGTATTTATTCTTAATGTTCTTCTTTACTTAATTGGATAAATAATTGAATCTTGTAAATAGCTGATTCACATACCCCCCCCTCTTAGTTATCTCTTGGGACTATTCCTAACAATAACCCTTTAGGGGACATCAAGACTTTTAGTGAAAAGATTATTAAATTAATGACACACTTTGAGGAGATCATGGGTGTCTTGAATGAAAAGAAATCCATGGTGATTGAGGCTAATCCTAACAAGGAAAATATCATGATAAAAAGAATTTCTCTAGTGCCTACAATAGCTCTAGGAAATTATGTTTTACAACAAAGGGCATGGTACAGTGTGGTGAAGCCCAAGAAGGATATAGGTAACAAGGATAAGAAATTGGAAGAAATGCCATAACCACCCCAAGTGCATAAGATATACATGAGTCTTGCATCTGAGTCTCTAGATGACCCTTCACCAAAGAAGCAAAAAATTGAAGAGAGTACCCATTCTAGTGAGGAAGCATATTCACCCTAACTGTCCCCACTCCACTTGATGAATGAGAAAGAGGTAGTAGAACAGAGTGTTCAATGTGGAAGTGTGGGGGGTGTTGTATTAACTAAGGTTGAACTACAAGAAGGAATACTTGAGGAACTAATTTACCCTCCCATGGACCTTACTATTAAATAATTTAAAGGAAAAGATCTTGATCATGTTATTGTTAGGAATAGTCCTAACAGATAACTGAGAGGGGGCGGGGGGGGCTGAATTAGTTATCTACAAGATTAAATTATTCTCTAATTAAGTATAGAAGAACATTGACCATAAACACAATATGAAAACACATAACACGACACAACAATTTTGGTTATGAGGAAACCAAAATAGGTAAAAACCCCACTCAGAATTGACACCCACTAATAATCTGTACTAGTGTATTATGATCCATGATAGAAGACCTTACAACCCTATTAGGAGTTGATCTTTATAATGCATTTAGTATAGTGACCTGGTCAAGGGTTAGACCCTGTTAGGAGTCTTTTACAATAACCCTATTAGGGGTTAGGATGCACTATCTGAGAGCACACTGCTCAAAGGGGTGAAGGCTACAACCTTATGATTAACATATACACACTATATTTGGATCTTGGTGAACTGTGCTTAGACCTACTATCTAGATCAATTCCAATGAATAGCATATACTCTTTACTTGGTCACATAGACCTTCTGTTGATGGCTCAACACTTCACACTCTCTGCTCTGTTCTTTACATTTTACTCCAAACCATGTTTTATCAATTAGAAATGAATGTCTATAAATATCTTTCCTCCAAATGATATAATCAAGTTAGTCTATTAGAACCATCTTGAAATCATATTAGAGAAATAATAACACTCTCCAATAACATATATGTCGGCTCTAGTAAGCATGCAACACAAACTGGGACTTGTCCAAATCAATGTATAGATGCACGCTGCACACTATTGGCTTTACCAAATTAACTGATACTTTCTCCTCAAGATGAATTACATCATGTTCTCTTAACCAAACATGCATACCAAAATGATAGGCACAAATTTTGTACCAATATAATATATGTCGGCTCTACTACATAAACACAGGAAACTACAACTAGTGAATAGCGACTACATAACTTCACTTCTATTGCACATTAGATTTTGCGTCCATGAATGTAACAACATTAACATGTCTCCATCATATTTCCAAATGCACAAGGCTCCATTCAATAACTATATAGACAATCACTCATAGAACATTGCCTGTAACTCTGTCAGGAACACTACTGACACGAGCTGCTACATAATTGTCTATACTCAACATTAACCTCTATGTCCATAATATCATGTTGATAACATGTCCATGCTACATATATTGAAATCTCACTACATGAGTCATCCACGCATGCTTCTTACCATATGTTGTCATCAATGACAAACATACAGACAACAAACTGACTTGCTAGCAAATCTCCAACAATCTCCCCCTTTAGCATTGATGGCAACATATGGAATAAAAAACACCACCAATCAAAATGATCTATTCTTTTATAACATTCTCCATTTCCTCAAAAAAAATCCCCCAAGGATAGATCCTCCATCAACTAGTGAAGGCTCTGAATATCAATTGTTGTAACTCCTCATTTGTTCATATTCAATATTAAATATGCTCCCCCTTACTGTATATCTTATTTTCTATTCTTGTTTCTTTTCTTGTTTTTCATGACTTTATATATACTCCCCCTTTGACATCAATGGAAAAGGGTGCCAACACATTTAAAAACTGGTACTACTCCGGAGGTAGAGTAGTCAACCCTTCATCAGTCACTGAGGACTGATGTATTCCTACTATCTTTAATCAAATTCAAGGAAGGGAATTACTCCCAACTTCTCCTTGAGATACTCAAAAGTATCTTTAGGTAGAGGCTTTGTGAATATGTTTGTAAGCTGATCTTTTGTACTCACATAATCTACCATTACTTCTTTCTCTGCTATTTTCTCTCTTATAAAGTGATACTTTATCTCAATATGTTTTGTCTTTGCATACATCACAGGGTTCTTTGACATATTGATAGTGCTAGTGTTGTAACAATGAATAACAATAGGATAATCAATCTGAATACCAAATTCTTTTACCATCTGCTTGATCCACACAATTTTTATAGAGAAATTCAATGCTGCTGCAACATACTCTGCTTCTATTGTTGACTAAGAGATACAATTCTTCTATTATGCTTTTAGCTTGTCCAAGTAACAAGTCTATCTCCAAGGAATACAACTCCTCCAGAGGTGATCTTTCTATCATCCAAGCATCCTGCCCAATCTGCATCTGTATATACATGAACCTTTACATTATCTAAACTATGATGCCATAAACCATAGTCTAAGGTTCCATTCAAGTATCTGAATATTCTTTTTACAGCTATGAGATGACTTTTATAAGGTTATGTTGTAAATCTTCCAACAATACCAAATACATTGGAGATGTCTGGTCTTGTTTGAGTAAGATATATAAGTTTACCCATCATAGAATTGCACGAGGTTGTGTCTACTACTGGTGAATCATCTTCTTTTGAAAGCTTACATCTAGTTATCATAGGGGTACTTACTAGCTTGCAATCATCCATCTTGAATGTCTTCAAGATCTCTTTTACATACTTAGTTTGATTTATGAATATACCTTTGTCTGTCTGCTGGAAATTCAATCCCAAAAAGTACTTGATATCCAATCATGCTCATTTCAAATTTGCTCTAAATTTCTTGAGCAAATTCTACACTAAGTTTGTCATTACCACCAAAGCTAATGTCATCAACAAATATAACAACTAACAATAATCCATCAGATGTCTCTCTTATAAATACGTTACAATCTACTACTCCTTTCTTGAATCCAATCTTAGTCAAGTATCCATTAAGTCTTTCATACCATGCTCTAGGGGCTTTCTTAAGTCCATAGAGTGCTTTCTTTAATATGCATACCATATCTGGTTTGTCTGATAAAGTGAATCCTTTAGGTTTCTCTATGTATACTTCTTCCTTCAATTCTCCATTAAAAAATGCTAACTTGACATCTATCTAGTAGACTTTAAAGTTTTTGAATGTAGCATAGGCTAGAAATAACCTTATGGCTTCCAATCTGCTTACTAGGGTAAATGATTTAGAGTAATCAATTCCTTCTCTTTGCACATACCCTTTACATACTAATCTAGCTTTATTTCTTACTAATGTACCATCTTCATTCATCTTATTTCTAAATATCCACTTGGTTCTAATCACATTCTTATCACTATTCTTATCGCTAGGCCTAGGGATCAATTCCCATGTATCATTCTTAATTATCTGATCTAGCTCTTCTTTCATTGCTTCATGCCAATCTAAATCATTACATGCATCTTCAACACTTAAGGGTTCAATCTATGATAGTAAACATACCTCTTGATTTGTTGTAGAACTCTTTTCTTTTGATCTTGTCATGACTTTACTGTTCTGATCTCCAATGATGTTTTCCTTTGAATGATATCTAGATGTAAATTTAGGAACATTAGGAGTGACTCTCTTATCTGATTTATGAGATTCTTCTTCACTGGGTTCAGGGTCATTGAATAATACATCAATACTGTCAACCATTTCATTAAACACTATTTCTCTAGGGGTAGATTTAGGTTCTTCTTCAATCATAGGTGCATAATCATGATACCTTTCTTGAATCATGAACTTCTCATCAATCTTAACATGAGCACTTTCAATTATCTTCTTTAAATCTCAAGTTATAACATCTATAAGATTTGCTTTTAGTACAGTAACCAAGAAAAATAAATTCATCACTTCTTGCATCAAACTTGCCAATTGCTTCATCCCTCTTGATGTAGCACTTGCTTCCAAAGATTATGAAGTATTTGATTGTAGGTACATTCCTAAACCATAGCTCATAAGGTGTCTTATCTGCACCTAGCCTCAATTGTATTGTGTTAATAGTATAGACTACAGAATCGACCACATCTCTCCAATAGGTGTGAGAAACCTTTCCTTCAATCATGATGGTGCGCATTGTGTCAAGGATGATCATATTCCTTCTCTCTCCAATTCCATTCTATTGAGGGGTTCTAGGAGCACTTGGTTGTCTCTTTATCCCATGTTCTTCACAGTACTCATAAAATTTGCCAGAGGTGAATTCTCCTCCTCTATCTGATCTTAGACATTTAATCTTCAATCCAGACTCATTTTCAACCTTAGCCTTGAATATTTTGAATTTGTCAAAAGCTTGTATCTTTCCTTGAAGAACACAACCCACATCATTCTAGAATAATCATCAACAAACAGAATGAAATATATTTCACCATAGTGTGATCTTGTTTGAGTTGGTCCACATAGGTTTGTATGAATCAAATCCAACTTGTTCTTTGCCAAATTGTGCTTGCTTCTGAATGAATTCCTTACATGCTTTCCCATCACACATTCCCTACATATTGCACCAACTAGTTTTGCAATGCTAGGAAGATCTATTACTCCCTTTACATTACTTATCTTTACTATGTTATCAAAATTGATATGACAGTCTTTTGTACCATAACCAACTGTCATCTACTTTAGCGACAAAACAACTTGCTTCTAGATTAAGCTAAAAATATTACCTTTAGTCTTTGATCTTGATGTAATCATTTCTCCTTCCTTGTTGTTAATGATGCACTTTTTGTCTTTGAACTCCAATCTATAACCTTTGTCATGCAATTGTCCAATGCTCAGTAGGTTATGCTGCAAATCATCAACATAAAGAACATCATCAGTGTTGTTCTTTCCATCCAAGGTGATGGCTCCTCTACCAATGATAGGTTTAGGATTGTTATCTCCAAATCTAACCATGCCTTCTTTGTATCTATCCAGATGAACAAATCTATCTTTGTCTCCTATCATGTGATGTGAGAAACCACTGTCAATGATCCAATCTGTCCTGATGTCTTCTTGTCAAATCAGTGATAACTCTTGTGTATTCTTTTCATCTTCAAGAACAATGAATCAAATTTCCTCTTCAGCTGATTCTTTAGTTGATTCTTCATCTGATACTCCATCTCTAGCATAGTAACACTCCTTTGTATACTTAGGTTTGTAGTTTTTTTTTAGCTACTTAACTCTTGTAGGAAACTTAGATGCAAAGTGATCAATCTTATTACATGAAAAGAATTTGAATGGAAATTGGCCTTCATATTTTCCTTTTCCTTTCTTTCCTCTTTTGGAAATCATATCAATTAAATCATCTAGTGCTTTCTCTTCATCATCATCATCAAAATTACCATAGGTGTTCAAGGATTTCTTAGCATGGATTGATTCTTTGAAGGTAGTTTCACCTTTAGGCTCTTCCTTCAAACTTGATATCTCAAAGTGTTTAAAGATTGCTGATTAAAGTCTCTCTTTTAAATCCTTTTGTGGACTGTATAGATTCATCTAGGATACATATCTTATTGTCATATTCTAGTGTTAAGGTGGTCATCAATTTATCCATTATGTCTTCTTCCGAGATTTCTCCACCATTGTTTCTGATCCCTGCAACTGCTTCATTAATCCTTTGATTGTAAGCTCTAACATTCTCATCAGGTAGTATTTCTAATGTATTGTATCTTTTCTTCCATGTCTTTCTACACGCATTCTTGGCTTGAATATCTCCTTCAAACATGTCTTCTAGGTACCTCCATATCTTGTAGGCTTTATCTAGCTTCTTGACCTCTGAAAACTCACTGTCAAATAGGGCGTTGATGAGTGCTTCTTTGGCAATAGCATTTGACTTGAATAGCTCCTTTTTCTTAAGAGTTTCATCTTCTTTTGTAAGATCTAATAAGGAAGGAATCTCAGTTTCCTTAGTAGCCACCTCAAAGATCTCAAAAGCAATGCATTGTAAATGTGCCATCATCTTGTTCTTCCAGTCAAGATAATTCTCTCCATCAAACTTAGGACTTTCTTTTTTTAAGTATGCCATCTGATCAACCTCAAGCTTTTAAAATTTCTCTCTGAGGCACTTGGCTTTGATACCAATTATTAGGAATAGTCCCAAGAGATAACTAAGAGGGGGGGTGAGTCAGTTATCTACAAGATTCAATTCTTTTCCAATTAAGTATAGAAGAACATTAACCATAAATATAATATGAGAACACTTAACACAACACAACAATTTTGGTTACAAGAAAACCTAAATAGGTAAAAACCATGCTGGGAATTGACACCCACTAATAATTTTCACTAGTGTATTATGATCCCTGTTAGAAGACCTTACAACCCTATTAAGCTTTGATCTTTACAATGCATTAGGTATAGTGACCTGATCAAGGATTAGACCCTATTAGGAGCCTTTTACAATTAACCCTATTAGGGGTGAGGATGTTGTTACAAGTAGTAGTTGTCGTTGCACCAAAAGATTGACTTGTTAATGCCTGATACAATCACTAGACTTATAGAAGACACAGGAAGTGGTTAAGCCATGTCATGAATCTTGAGGGGAGTGCTGAACATTTTGCCAACAATCTCTCCCTTAGCATTACCCGAGTGGATTCAAACCTATGACCAAGCTCTGATACCACTTGTTACAAGTAGGAGTTGTCGTTGCACCAAAAGATCAACCTATTAATGTCAGATACAACCACTAGACCTATAGAAGACATAGGAGGTGGTTAAGCTATTTCATGAATCCCAAGGGGAGTGCTAACCATTTTTCCAACAGACACATTGTCCGAGAGGACACTGCTCAAAGGGGTGAAGGCTACAACCTCCTGATTAACAGATACACACTATATCTAGATCTTGGTGAATTGTGCTTAGACCTAATATCTGGATCAGTTCCAATGAATATCATATAATCTTTACTTAGTCACATAGACCTTCTGTTGATGGCTCAACACTTCACACTCTCTGCTCTACTCTTCACATTTTACTCTGAGCCATGTTTTAGCAATCACAAATGAGTGTCTATAAATATCTTTCCTCCAAATGATATAATCAATTTGACCTATTAGAACCATCTTCAAATCATATTAGAGAAACAATAAAAATCTCCAATAACATCTATGTTGGCTCTACTAAGCATGCAACACAAACTGGGACCTGTCCAAATCAATAAGTGTAGATGCACGCTACACACTGTCGGCTCTACTAAATTAACTGATACTTTATCATCAGGATAAATTACATCATTCACTCTTAACCAAACATTCTTAACTCTTCTTGAATCACTAATCCAAGCACGCATATCAAAATGATAGGCACAACTCTTGTGCCAATATAATATTTGTCGACTCTTCTAGATAAATACATGAAACTGCTACTAGTGAATAGTGATTGCATAACTTCACTTCTACTAAACATTAGACCTTGCATCCATGAATGCATCAACATTAACATGTCTCCATCACATAACCAAATGTGCAAGGCTCCATGATAACTGTATGGATAATCACTGATAGAACACTGCCTCTAACCCTCTCAGGAATACTACTGACACACGCTGCTAAATAACTATTTGTACTCAATGTTAACCTCTACATCCATAATATCATACTGATAACATGTCTAAATAGAGGTAGCATGGAATCACCTCTATTGGGGGTAATGTATGGGGGAAATAGTAGATCCACTCCCAAATCCAAATTCTCAAAGGAGAGATCCAATTTGATCAACCAAAAGGTTAATGCACAATCGAATCAATCTATGGAGAATATGAAAGAGAGAAAAAAAGCCTATATTTCCCTATGGATAATTATGCTTGAAATATGAAATAATTGAAATACAAATACTAACCTCAAATTAGGGAAAATCTAGAAAATGCCAATTTATGATGTATGTGTGTACTTTCAGGCAATTCTACAACCTATTTCAGACTGGAAATGCCGAGATGAAGAAAACCCATAAATCTTTTATCTTTCTGACGGTAGGTAGTCTTTGACCCTCATAAAAGGTCAAAAGCTACATTCTTTATTTGAAGGTCAATTCTAACTTTGTTCACAGATCTTAGAAGTTCATCGAAAAGGGTATCCAAATCTACTCTAAGATCCGAAATTCCACACATATACCTACAAGAAAAAGAGGGTTTTTGTTGTTTGTTTGAGGGGTTTGCCTTGGGCAAACCCCGGTTTGGAATCAACCTTAATATTGAAATTGAAATAAGAATGCTAGCAAGTAGTAGAAGTAGATCTAACAATGAAGCTATGCAATTGTATTTTGAATGTAAACAAATGTATTAATATGAAAGCTTGAACACAACAATGGTAAATGTAAATCAAAACCATGAAAGTAAATACAAAACCTCCATGCTTGTATGCTTGGAATCCACCTTGATAGAGGAATGAATGGATGTAGAAGATGAACAAAGGATCTTGAAGGAAGATCACACCACCACGATGGCTAGATCTAAGGTTTGAATGATGAATCTTGTACGCTCAAACCAAATCCCTTCAATGGCTTGAATGCTTGAATCCTTGATCTTCAATGGAGAACTTGGATGGAGAAGAGGACTTGAATGCTTCCTTCAAAATTCTTGATGAAATGCTTCCTTGATCTTGCTTGAAAGATTGAGTGCTTGATGGCAAAAGCTGATGATCAAAATGAGAGAGGAAGGCCTCCTTTTATAGTGAACTAGGGCACAATCTTCTAGAGGGGCCACCTTGGAGAATTAAATCCCAATTAGGTCCTAACCTTTAGAAATATACGTAGATTAAATGAAATTTGAGGATTTACCATTCTGAAACCCGAAATGGCTAACCCAGAGGTGGGAAAACAAATATCTCTAAAACCTGACACCCAAAAATCATGGAAATTTGAAATCTGGACTGAGGATCAGGGATGAGGTCAACTCTACCCT
>BSBK01002248.1:1675000-1775293 GCA_027943335.1 Chamaecyparis obtusa | reverse complement strand
ATTACCCCTTTTGACACATCGGAATGCCTAAGTGTGTTTGAAAGGGTCGCTTCGAAAACACTCGAGCATTGCAATGTGTCAAAAGGGGTCATCGAGACTTCCTAGGGGTCCTAACGTGTGTCTGAAGGGGTCACTTCAGACAAACTCCAGAATTCCAATGTGTCAAAAGGCATCATGGGGACTTCCTAGGGGTCCTAGTACATGGTAAGGTGTACTAGGACCACTAGAAAGTCCCCATGACCTATTTTGACACATATGAACCCTCCAGTGTGTCTGAAGGAGTCGTAGGACCTCTTCAGACACACTTGAGGGTTTAGATGTGTCAAAAGAGGTCATTGAGAATTCGTAGGGGTCCTAGTACATCTTATCACATGTTAGGACCCCTAGGAAGTCCCCATGACTCCTTTTGACACATTGGAATGCTGAAGTGTGTCTTAAGGGGTCATAGGACCCCTTAAGACACACTTGAGCATTCCAATGTGTCAAAATGGGTCATGGGGACTCCCTAGGGGTCCTAATAAACATTATCATGAGTTAGGACACCTAGGGAGTCCCCATGACCCCTTTTGACACATTGGAATGCTCTAATGTGTCTTAAGTAATCGAGGACCCCTTAAGACACACTTGAGCATTCCAATGTGTCAAAAGGGGTCATGGGGACTCCCTAGGGGTCCTAACACGTGATAAGGCATACTAGGACCCCTAGGGAGTCCCCATGACCCCTTTTGACACATTGGAATGCTCAAGTGTATCTTAAGGGGTCTTATGACCCCTTAAGACACACTTGAGCATTCCAATGTGTCAAAAAGGGTCATGGGGACTCCCTAGGGGTCCTAGTATGCCTTATCACGTGTTAGGACCCCTAGGAAGCCCCCATGATCCCTTTTCACACATTGGAATTCTTGAGTGTGTCTTAAGGGGTTGTAGGACCCCTTCGGACACACTTGAGTGTTCCAATGTGTCAAAAGGGGTCATGGGGACTCCCTAGGGGTCCTAATATGCCTTATCATGTGTTAGGACCCCTAGGGAGTCCCCAGGACCCCTTTTGACACATTGGAATGCTAGGGTGTGTCTGAAGGGGTCCTAGGACCCCTTAAGACACACTTGAGCATTCCAATGTGTCAAAATGGTTCATGGGGACTCCCTAGGAGTCCTAGTATGCCTTATCACATGTTAGGACCCCTAAAGTGTCCCAATGACCCCTTTTGACACATTGGAATGGTCAAGTGTGTCTTAAGGGGTCCTAGGACCCGTTCAAACACACTTAAGCATTCCAATGTGTTAAAATGGGTCATGGGGACTCCCTAGGCATTGTAATATGCCTTATCACATGTTAGGACCCCTAGGAAGTCACGATGACTCCTTTTGACACATTTGAATGCTCAAGTGTTTCTTAAGGGCTCCTTGGACCACTTAAGACACACTCTAGCATTCCAATATGTCAAAAGGGGTCATGGGGACTCCCTAGGGGTCCTAGTACACCTTATCATGCATTACGACCCCTAGGAAGTCCCCATGACCCCTTTTGTCACATTGGAATGCACAAGTGTGTCTGAAGTGGTCTTAGGAACCCTTAAGACAAACTTGAGCATTCCAATGTGTCAAAAGGGGTCATGGGGACTCCTTAGGCATCCTAGTATGCCTTATCATGTTTTAGGACCCCTAGGACCCCTTAAGATACACTTGAGCATTCCAATATGTCAAAAGGGGTCATGGGGACTCCCTATGGGTCCTAGTATGGCTTATCACACGTTAGGAACCCTACGGAGTCACAATCACACCTTTTGACACACTCAAATGATCAAGTGTGTCTTAAGGGATCCTAGGACCCCTTCGGACACACTTGAGTGTTCCAATGTGTCAAAAGGGGTCATGGCAACTCCCTAGGGGTCCTAGTATGCCTTATCATGTGTTAGGACACCTGGGAAGTCCCAATGACCCTTTTTGACACATTAGAATGCTCAAGTGTGTCTTAAGGGGTCTGACTACCCTTTAGGACACACTTGAGCATTCCAATGTGTCAAAAGGGGTCATGGGACTCCCTAGGGGTCCTAATACTCCTTATCACATGTGACGACCCCTAGGTAGTCCCCATGACCCCTTTTGACACATTGGAATGCTCAAGTGTGTCTTAAGGGATTGTAGGACCCCTTAAGACACACTTGAGCATTAAAATGTTTCAAAAGGGGTCATGGGGACTCCCTAGGGGTCCTAGTATGCCTTATCATGTGTTAGGAACTCTAGGAAGTCCCCATGACCCTAGTTGATAGATTAGAATGCTCAAGTGTGTCTTAAGGGGTCGTAGGACCCCTTAAGATACACTTGAGCATTCCAATGTGTCAAAATAGGTCATGTGGACTCCCTAGGGGTCCTAGTATGCCTTATCATGCGTTCGGACCCCTATCGAGTCCACATGACCCCTTTTGACACATTGAAATGCTCAAATGTGTCTTAAAGGGTCTACCTTAAGACACATTTGAGCATTCCAATGTGTCAAAAGGGGTCATGTGGACTCCCTAGGGGTCCTACTATGCCTTATCATTCATTAGGACCCCTTTAGAGTCCACATGACCCCTTTTGACACATTGGAACACTCAAATGTGTCTTAAGTGGTCCCAAGACACTTTAAGACAAACTTGAGCATTCCAATGTGTCAAAAGGGTTCATGGAGACTCCCTAGCAGTCCTACTATGCCTTATCACATGTTAGGACCCCTAGGGAATCCCAATGACCTCTTTTGACACATTGGAATGCTCAATTGTCTCTTAAGGGGTCTTAGGACCCCTTTGAACACACTTGAGCATTTCAATGTGTCAAAAGGGGTCATGGGGACTCTCTAGGGGTCCTAATATGCCTTATCATGTGTTAGGACCCCTAGGAAGTCCCCATGACCCCTTTGACACATTAAAATGTTCAACTGTATCTTAAGGGGTCCTAGGACCCCTTAAGACACACTTGAGCATTCCAATGTGTCAAAAGGGGTCATGGGGACTCCCTAGGGGTCCTAATATGTCGTATCACGCATTACGACCCCTAAGAAGTCCCCATGATCTCTTTTGACATATTGGAATGCTAGAGTGTGTCTTAAGGAGTTGTAGGACTGTTTAAGACACACTTGAGCATGTGAATGTGTTAAGAGGGGTCATGGGGACTCCCTACGGGTCCTAACGCATGATAAGGTGTATTAGGACCCCTAGGGAGTCCCCATGACACCTTTTGACACATTGGAACACTAGACTATGTCTTAAGGAGTTGTAGGACCCCTTAAAACACACTTGAGCATTCCAATGTGTCAAAAAGGGTCATGGGGACTCCCTAGCTGTCCTAGTATGCCTTATCACTCGTTAGGACCCCTAGGGAGTCCCAGTGACCCCTTTTGACACATTGGAACACTCAAATGTGTAGACCCTTTAAGACACATTTGAGCATTACAATGTGTCAAAAGGCATCATTGGGACTCCCTAGGGGTCTTAGGATGCCTTATAGTACCCCTCCAGAATACTCTAGCATTCCAATGTGTCAAAAGGGGTCATGGGGACTCCCTAGGGGTCCTAATAGGCCTTATCACATGTTAGGACCCCTAGGAAGTCTCCATGACCTCTTTTGACACATTGGAATGCTCAAGTGTGTCTTAAGGTGTCGTAGGACCCCTTAAGACACACTTGAGAATTCCAATGTGTCAAAAGGGGTCATCGGGACTCCCTAGGTGTCCTCGTATGCCTTATCACATGTTAGGACCCCTAGGGAGTCCCCATCACACCTTTTGACACAATGGAATGCTCAAATTTGTCTTCGGGGGTCCTCAGACGCCTTAAAATACACTTGAGCATTCCATTGTGTCAAAAGGGGTGATGGGGACTCCCTAAGGGTCCTAGTATGCCTTATCACGTGTTAGGACTCCTAGGCAGTCCCAATTACCCCTTTTGACATATTGGAATGCTCAAGTCTGTCTTAAGGGGTTGTAGGACCCCTTTCAACATACTTGAGCATTCCAATGTGTCAAAAGGGGTCGTGCGGATACCATAGGGGTCCTAGTATGCCTTATCATGTATTAGGACCCCTAGGAAGTCCCAATGACACCTTTTGATACATTAGAATGCTCAAGTGTGTCTTAATGGGTTCGAGGACCCCTTAAGAGACACTTGAGCATTCCAAGGTGTCAAAAGGGGTCATGGGGACTCCCTAGGGGTCCTAGTATGCCTTATCACATGTTAGGACCCCTAGGGAGTCCGCACAACCCCTTTCCACACATTGGAACACTCAAATGTGTATTAACGGGTTGTAGGACCCCTTAGTACACATTTGAGTGTTCCAATGTGTCAAAAGGGGTTGTGGGGACTCCCTAGGGGTCCTAACATGTGATAAGGCATACTATGACCCCTAGGGAGTCCCCATGACCCCTTTTGACACATTGAAATGCTCAAGTGTGTCTTAAGGGGTCCTACGACCCCTTAAGATGCTTTAGAGTGTTCCAATGTGTCAAAAAGGGGGACCCGTTAAGACACACTTGAGTGTTTCAATGTGTCGAAAGGGGTCATGGGGACTTCCTATGGGTCCTAACATGTGTTAAGGCATACTAGGACCACTAGGGAGTCCCCATGACCCCTTTTGACACATTGGAATGCTCTATAGTGTCTTAAGGGGTCCTCAAACCCCTTTAGACACACTTGAGTATTCCAATGTGTCAAAAAAGATCACTGGGACTTCCTAGGGGTCCTAACATGTGATAAGGCATACTAGGACCCCTAGGGAGTCCCCATGACCCCTTTTGACACATTTGAATGCTCAAGTGTGTCTGAAGGGGTCCTAGGACCCCTTAAGATACACTTGAGCATTGAAATGTGTCAAAAGAGGTCATGGGGACTTCCTAGGGGTCCTAACACGTGATAAGGCATACTAGGACCCCTAGGGAGTCCCCATGACCCCTTTTGATAGATTGGAACACTCAACTATGTCTTAAGGGGTCCTATAACCCCTTAAGACACAATTGAGTATTCCAATATGTCAAAAGGGGTTATGGAGACTTCCTAGGGGTTTTTACATGTGATAACACATACTAGTACCCCAAGGGAGTCCCCATGATCCCTTTTGACACATTGGAAAGCTCAAGCATGTCTTAAGGGGTCCTAGGACCGCTTAAGACATGCTTGAGCATTCCAATGTGTCAAAAGGGGTCATGGGAACTCCCTAGGGGTACTAGCATGTGATAAGGTGTATTAGGGCCCCTAGGGAGTCCCCATGTCCCCTTTTGACACATTGGAATGATCAAGTGTGTCCGAAGGAGTCCTAGGACCCCTTAAGACACACTTGAGCATTGCAATGTGTCAAAAGGGGTCATTGGTACTCCCTAGGGGTCCTAACACATGAGAAGGTGTACTAGGACCCCTAGGGAGTCCCCATGACCCCTTTCGACACATTGGAACACTCAAGTGTGTCTTAAGGGGTCCTATGACTCCTTAATACACACTTGAGGGTTCTAATGCTGTAAAAGGGGTCATCAGGACTTCCTAGGGGTCCTAACAAATGATAAGGTGTACTAGGACCCCTAGGGAGTCCTCATGACCCATTTTGACACATTGGAATGCTAGAGTGTGTCTTAAGGGGTCCTAGGACTCCTTAAGACACACTTGACAATTCCAATGTGTCAAAAGGGGTCATGGGGACTTCTAAGCTGTCCTAACTTGTGATAAGGCATATTAGGACCCCTAGGCAGTCCCATGACCCCTTTTGACACATTGGAACACTCAAGTGTGTCCGTAGGGGTCCTTCAACCCCTTAAGAGACACTTGAGCATTCCAATGTGTCAAAAGGGGTCATGGGGACTCCTTGTAGGTCCTAACACATGATAAGGTGTACTAGGACCCCTAGAGTGTCCCCATGAGCCCTTTTGATGTATTGGAATGCTCAAGTGTGTCTTAAGGGGTCCTACAACTTCTTAAGACACACTTGAGCATTCCAATGTGTCAAAAGGGGTCATGGGGACTTCTTAGGGGTCTTAACACATGATACAACGTACTAGGACCCCTATGAAGTCCCCATGACCCCTTTTGACACATTTGAACCCTCAAGTCTGTTCGAAGGTGTCCTACAACTCCTTTAGACACACTGGAGGGTTCATATGTGTCAAAAGGGGTCATGGGGACTTTCTAGGGGTCCTAACGTATGATAAGACGTACTAGGACCCCTACGAAGTCCCCATGACCCCTTTTGACACATTTGAACCCTCAAGTGTGTCTGAAGGGGTCCTACGATGCCTTCAGACACACTGGAGGGTTCATATGTGTCAAAAGGGGTCATGGGGTCTTTCTAGTGGTCCTAGTATGCATTATCATGCATTAGGACCCCTAGGGAGTCCCCATGATCCCTTTTGACACATTGGACTTCTTGAGTGTGTCTGTAGCGACCCCTTCGGACACATGTTAGGACCCCTAGGAAGTCCCCATGACCACTTTTGACACATTGGAATGCTTGAGTGTGTCTGAAGTGACCCCTTCAGGCACACTTGAGCATTCCAATGTGTCAAAAGGGGTCATGGGGACTTCCTAGGGGTCCTAACGCATGATAAGGTGTGCTAGGACCCCTAGTAAGTCTCTGTAACCTTTTTCAACATACAATTTAAATATTATGAGATATAAAGTTTATATATATATATATATATATATATATATATATATATATATATATATATATATATATATATATATATATAATTTGTACATATATTTATATAATATAAAATATATATGACATACAATTTAAAATCCCTAAGATATTATAATATAAAATATATAAATTAATATATAATTATATATAATACATATTTAAACATTATATACAAAAGTTCAATTTTTTCATATACTCCCACTATTTTTTCATACTTGGCAAAATCGAGTACCTGATTTCCTCGATTTCAAAAAGCTCAAAATTTTCATATACTCCTGCCATTTTTTCATACTCGGAAAAATCGGGTACCAAACCTACCTGGTGAACTCTTCAAATGTCACAAAAACGTGTTTTTCCCCTTTTTCTCTGAGTTCCAAACTTCAACCATGTAGTTGACAATTTTTTTTCACCTAAATTTGATGAAATGAAAAGGGTATTTTAAGGAGATTATTAGCTTTCTATCGATATAATTGCTGTCAAATTTTGAATTTGGTAAGTAATTATTAGTTATTTTCTAATTGAGTTACCTCTAAATTGCTGATTTATATACTGATTGAAAAATGGCTATAACTTTCAAACGGTATAACATTTTTGAAATCTAAAAAATGCGTCACATTCTATGCTTCACCTACTATAAGGAAAAATAAAATAAAATTGAATTTTGTAAAGTTTTGAATGAGTTAAGGTGGTCAGACATGGGAGTTTTTTAATTCTAAAAATGTTGTAGTAGAAAATTCATAATTAATTATTTTTTTGGAATAAAATTACAAACAAATATGCGTCACATCTGGGAATGAGTCTAATACTTATATATAAAATCTTATAAAAAACTATTATCATTTGATCATGATTAAGGTGGTCAGACATACACCTACTTCTTATTTTTTTCCTAAAATTTTTGTGTTGTTGTATTGAAATCTATACTTTTCACCAATTCTATTAATTTTTTTTTAGAAAAGGCTTAGTAGTTTAGAAACTACATTCAATTTCCTACAGATTCTATTGTTACAACTTTTTGGTATTAGGTTAATAGCTAGTTCAAATTTTCACATCAAGTTGACGAACCCTGATTTGCTGATTTTTCATTGCCACTTAAGGGCATAGTTTGGCCCTTCATGATCTTGCACATACCCTATACCTTATTTCCTTATTGCAAATCCAGTAGGCTTGCAACACAATCTGCAAAATCAACTTTCATTTCTTCTATCTCCTTCTCCCATGATTTCTTAATGGAATCTACCACATTGAGTAAAGTGCTCAATCCATAAGCTGCTATTTGACATGCTTGAAGGTTTTCAAAGTTAAATTTTTGAAAAGATGCCTTTGTCGAAAAACATTCTTCCAACTGTTCTTCAATTACACATAACTTCATAGAAGTGTGTTCTCTCAAAAAAGTAAATCTTCTCATTTTTCTATTCCTTTCATCTTGCAAAACTCTAATTTCATCATAAAGCTTCCTAACTTTCTTCTCAGTATCTAATACCTTCACATTGGGGCTAGAAAGAAGGTTACATTCATTCTGAATTTTTGCTTCTTTCAACTTCATCTTCTGATCTTCTTTTGCTGTTAAGGTCTCTGATTTTGTACACTATATGTACAAAGATTTTCCTATTCCCAAATGCTTTCTAAAGTCCTTGATACAGATATCAAGACTATTAATATCATTCTTGATATTTTGACTAATATACAAAAGCATTTCAGCTTCAGAAGCTGCTTGAGCTCTCACTTTTGCAATATCAGATAGATTAGTGAATTCATCATCAAAAGTGCTCATTACCTTCTTAGCTTTCTCCAAAGGGTCTACCTCTGTAATTTGTGTAGTTTCAATGCTTTGTAACTTGTCAGTTAGTTCCTTCAGACTCCCTTCAAGATTCTTCACTTTCTTGTTCTTGCCAATAATCTTATTTAAAGAAGTGATCAGTTCCAACTGATCATCATCATCAACTTCTTTTCCTAAATCCTCAAATAACGATCCAATTTCCTTCTTCTTTCCAGTCTTAGGAGTAAGATTGATGTCTTCTTTGATAGGAATAGGTTCTTGAATCTATGTTGCTTTAGGTTCTTCAACAGTGGTTTGTGTCTGCTCTGCTTCTGTATCAAGTTCATCAAGAGCCGAATTGTCAACAATGTTTCCTAAATTTTTTAATACATTGTCATCAGTGTCCAAGGTGACCTTTGTACCTTCTACATTCATTGATTCATCTTCAATGCTAATAGCTAGAGGAAAAGAAATATCCTCTTGTTCTACTTCACCTCCTTGATTTGCGACAATTGATGGTTCTCCAACAATTTCTACCATAACCTTGATTATTGCTTGCTATGTATCAGAGTTAACTTCTTCATATCTGCCTCCCATAGTTGGAATGGTTCTCCTTTTGGTTCTCAAGTGGTTTCTTAAGCCCTTCAGTATCTATTTTAGGTGTGCATCATCTCTCACATCACAAAGCTTTCTTACTAGATTCTCTCTGATAGAAGTGTCTTCTTCTTGTGCTCTCTTCTTTCTATTTACAAGTTTGTTATACAAGTCATCAGGTATCTAACCCTGAATAGTGTCAAACTTCTTATTTGCCAAAACCATGTGCTTTACAATTGCATCCTCCAAGTTAAGTCTATCTGAATAATCATAAATACTATAGTACTTATTCATTCTAGTAAATTCTCCATTTTCAATAATCTTCTCATTAAGGTTTTCAACTTTAGGTTTCCAAGCTTTCTTCTTAACCAAAGTAGTGTCATCATCTTTAATTATTGCAACTTTCCTAGGAACTGGTGGCACCAAAACTTTCTGCATCTTACTAGGTCTAGTAGCAATTTCTTTCATTCTCTTGCTAGGAGTGGAGGTGGTAGACCTAGTAGGTCTACTTGTTTCTTGTTCCATCTCTGGTTCCTCTACTTTCACCTTGACTTGAGGTTCTTTCTGTTCACTCATTATGATTGTTGCTGCTATGTTCTTTGCTATCTCAAACTCATGTTGTGTCAATCTTGAATCTTTCAATATTTTCTTTATAGTGTTGTCAACTCTCTTCTTAGACTGCTTCTCCTTAATTATAGCTTTTGTAGAGTTGAAATTCTCTTTAAAAGTTCCAAAGATTTTGCACTAAGTGTCCAACTTACACTTAAGTAACCTGCCAACATACTCTTTTGTTTCTATCTCAGATATCTCATAGGCAAGAGGGTTTATGAACTCAGTTCTAGGTTCCACTACTTCAATATAGGTAAAGTTAGTGTCAACCATAAAACATATATCATCTTTATATTTCTCCACAATAGACTATGGAATCCTTGATCCACTGATTACCAATTTTTGAAATGTCTTCATCACTAACATAACACTCTCATTCACTTTGTCAATAACATGTTTCATACATACTTTATTTATCCTTTCCATAGTAGATTGACCATCATTCCAATCATTTGCAATGGTGTACGGAAATCTTCTCAATAGGTGGAAAAACATGTATGTGATTAAGGATGAAAATCTAAATTGTTCATACTTAGTTTTCTTAATCTTCTCCAAGTTTTCAAACAATTGTATTCTCAGAATTTCACACATATCAACTGGTACCTTGTCAATACACATTAAATACGCTATGTGTACCATTCCAACTACCATGTCATCTTCTCTAGAATTTGCACAAAACTTAGTTGTTAGGTACTTGCATAAATATCTAACATCATGTTGTTTGATCTTGCTAATCATAATTCCTCTCCCATTATACGTTGATTATGTGTTGTCCATGATTTTTTTCCTCATATTCTTTTCATTTAAAGGAATAGCACCAGTTTTAGATAGTCCAGTGACTTCATGAATCAAGTCAGCTATAATGTCTATCACTCTATCCTCTAGCCAAAACTTTCCACTGTGAATTCTGCTCAAAATAATCTTAGTGCATTCTTCATTGTCAAATTCATATTGCAATGCATACTTAACAATCTCATTGTCTTTCAAATGTTCATATCCTTGTTTCAATGTCATATCCTAATTGTAAATCTTCTAATATTCATTGGTAAAATCACTATCACTATGGTTTCTAGCTTGCATCCAAGATAACTTCTCACATTCTCCAAATGCAAAACTTTGTCTGATACAGATGATAATGCTAAACTAGGGTTATCTTCTTCCAAGGGTTCTACTAGTTCCTTCTTCATTCTAGATCTATTTTTGTCTTTTACATTATTAATTAAAGATACATCCATGATTGATTCTAGTTCTTTATACTAATTCAAAGATCTGCCAAGTAAAATACCTCGAATTCATGATTCTAGGGCTTGCGTAGATTCGACGCTCAAATCCTTCACCAAATCATTCCAAAATGCTTCCAATCACTGCTCTTTGTTATCCTAAACACTTCAACTCACTTTTATAATCAAATAACATCCATCATAACCTTTTGTTACTTCAATCTCACTTAGGTCTGACATCGCATTCAATTTTTTTTCCTCTTCTTTCCAAAAAGTTGTTTCTGTTAACTTGCAAAAACTTAAAACTTCTTGCGATCTCACAAAACATAATATTTTCTTTTGTGCTCTTAACCATAACATCAGTGCATCATAAAATACCTTACATTAACCGTGCAAAACTTAGTTCATCATAAATCTACTTCTACACTAATTCTAAGTTCCTAATCTACTCTAATTATCATAAATCAAGTGCTTACAGATAGGTCAGGTAAGGATTCATTCTTACCACTTGATACTTCACCTTTCTGATTACCTTCAATGTTGAATATGTCTCCTTCATCTGTGCCTTTAACAAACTTCACTTCATCTGCATTACTACAACAACCTTTGTGTCTATTTTTTGTATCTTCATTTCTTCTTTCATGATTTCTAGGGTTAGGGTTAGGATAAAAAACTCCATTGTTCATTTTGCAAAATCTTGCTGTATGTCCAATCTTGTTGTGCATATCTAACATACAGTTCCATTGTTTCCATATCTTGGTCCTTGCTTATTGATTTGTGATTTGTAGTTTCTAGCAATGTGTCCAACCTTGTTGCATCTATAACATACTACTCCATTTCTTCTGTTCATATCTTCAGTAGGTCTCTTATCTGCATTGTTAGTATTCCTAAACAATCTACTACCATAATTGTTTTCAATAACTTTAGGTTTTTTGCATTCAATAGCTCTATGTCCAAAACCATGACAATTATAACAATAACCATTAAGAGGTTTAAATTGCTTACCTGTGCAATCTTTCTTCATATGACCAATAGTATTACAACCAAAACATCTACCTTTAAATTATCTTTGCATACCTTTGGGTGATTCTTCTTGCTTAGGTGGTTCTTCTCCTTTAGGTGATTCTTTTAATTTGATTTGTTGATCTCATCAGACTTCTTCTCATCTAGTCTTTTAGATATTTTCAGATCTAGTTTCTTGTTCTCAACATTTGTTTTGAATATGTTAAATCCAAGTCCAGTCTTATCATAGGATGGTTTCCCAAAAGATACTTCTTCATCTATCTTCTCACTATTTGAATATAGCCTTTCAAGTTGTTGTTTGGATTGAGTCAGTTCGCCTTTCACAATCTTGTTGTATTTCTCAAGTTCAGCACACTGCAAATTGACTTTCTCAAGTTCAGATTTCAGTTCTTCATTTTCAATCTTCAACTTTTCATTCTTAGATCTCAGATTTTCTTCATTCTTGCTATTTCCATCTTTCAAACTTAATTTTAGTTTTGCTATCTTCAGTTCATGCTTAAGGATCACATTTTATTTTTCTAAATTGTCATCACAATCTTCAATAAGAATTTCGGATTCTTTTTCAGATTTCAGATCTTCCAACTTCCTTTTTAGTTTCTCAATGAGGTTCTTTGCATCATCATATTTCCCTTTCAAAGTGTCTCTTTCATCAGTAAGCATATCAATATGTTCAAGAGCTTCTTCAAGATTCTTTTGTAGTTGATCCATATCCATAGAGATCTTACTCAAGCTACTAGGCTTTCCTTGAATGATTCTTTTCCAAGTAACTAGGCTCTGATACCAATTGTTAAAAATAGGGAATACTGAGAGGGGGGGGGGTGAATCAGTATTCTACAAACTTTATCTTTTGTCCAAATATGGATATAACTAATTATCTTTACACATGCATATCAATAAAACTAAAGAACTCATAACACATGATATGTTCTCAAGGAAACCCTAGCCAAGGGAAAACCTCGGTGGGGATGGTACCCACAAAGATCCACTAATCAAAAGTATCTTGTTAAGGATATTTCCCCTGTTAGGATTCTATTACAAGCATATAGTGTATCAGTCTTCATTAAGGGACTATAGGCCTTGTTAGAAGCCTCAACCCTGTTAGGAGTTGTCAATACAAAATTTGATTACCAGATGAGCCCACTGCCCAAACAAGTAATGTACAATGTATGCTGATTACAAAATGGATTAAGGTACATAACCTTACATTACTTGCATCAATATCTTTTTTCTGCTCTTACATTTGCATCATATCATTACAATATTACCACATTTCACTTCTTCTTCTTACAATTATAATTACATATCTATACAAGTTATTAAGGATAATAAATTTACATGGTCGGCTTCCATATATGTTTATTTAAGGGTTAACATCTAGGATGTTGTCCCTTTATATTGTTAAGACATTATTTTGATAAACAAAATAATCCCTTAACTCTTTACCAATCCTGTCTTCAAAACTGTCCTGTCAGCTTAACACTGTCTTCGGTAAAAATGTCATAAATAATTTCGTACATGTCGTACTAACTTGCACTATGACATGGGTCATAATTAGACATCATAGAGTTTATGTTCAAGTGCACAAGCACTGAAATTACTCTAGTCAATTTCGCAAACAAAAACTGTCCTCGGGTACACTGGTGAAAATGTTGTCTCACACTTAGACAAATTTGCAATGTGCTCTGCTATACTTGCTCTCTGACCTTTGCACTCTTCATGTGGATCATATGTTGCCATAATGACAACATCTATGTACTCAGCTCAGCCAAATTGCCAACAAGTTTATTGTGTATATTGGTATCAAAATAAGAATTATTTCATTGAGGATGTCACTGTTCTAACTTATTGTATTGGATCATGATTACTATTCTTGTTCAAATATCTTCACTCTCTATAAAAATTAGATATTGTAAAAGTGAGTCATTTTAATTCCAATGAGGCATTATAAGTCTAGAAATATTTTAATTTAGTCTAGTGAGGAATTTTTGTTAGTGAGACACATATTATCCAGTGAGGCATCTTTGTCAGTGAGACAAATATTAGACAATGAGAGTTTGTACAAATTATTTTCCAATAAGCCAATATGGCAATTTTAAGTATTTTTCATCCACATGAGGGTTTCCACTCAGGAAATATTGTGTCATGTGTTTATGTGTTGTTTTTTCTCTATGATTCACTTATTTATGTTTTATCAATCAATTTTGCAGTGCACACAATTATGATTAGGACTTTTACACAACTCTTGAGTGCCTTAGGTGTATGAAAAAAAAGTATTACTTATGTTCCTAGTTGTTCATTTGATTTGCTTATATAATGTATCAACTTTTTGAAATGATATTTCTGTTCAAATTTTATCATGATCAAAAGGTCTTGACATCTTTATAGTTGTTTTGAGTTTCTCCAAAAGTCAATTAAGTTCTATTGAAATTGTTATACCATTGACTCACCCCCCCCCCCCCCCCCTCACAATGTTATTGTCCTCCAATATTTTTATGGATTGATTCAAATTAGAAATAATCCTTAATAGTTTGAAGGAGAGATTGAGCCCTTTTAAATGTAATGTTGGTGAAAGAGCAACAAGGAGAAGATAGACAATAGGAGTTGAGTGTCGATGAAGATAAAGAATAGAGGGAAGGGCCCAAGGAAGATCTTGTTAGGCCCAAAAGAAGGAAAGAAAAATTGAGAGCAGGGTGAATTAGCTATGTGTAGCTAATTAATTTAATTTGATATTATCAAATTTTACTCGAAAGATAAAGATTAATAAAATATCCACAAGACATAACACAAAACACAAAGATTTGTTCTTGAGGAAACTCAGTTATGGGAAAACTCTGATGGGAGTCAAACCCACTAGATGAGTGTACTATGATATAAGTACTTCCAATTTAAGAGAAAAATGGAGAAAAAGAGGATGGACTTACAGCCTAAGGCGTACAACCCAATTTGTAGGTTCACTTCCTAAAGCTCATTTTTCACAATACAATCTTATATTTGGCCCTCAATGAGGTTCACCAATATATCCTTAATACAATAGGGTGGACATATATTCCATTATAATTAAACTAAAAAATAGCATCTCCTATGCCAAAATAGTTCTAATTAAGTACAAACTCTTCCTTAAGTGCAAAACACACACATCTCTCTCTCTCTCTCTCTCTCTCTCTCTCTCTCTCTCTCTCTCTCTCTCTCTCTCTCTCTCTCTCTCTCTCTCTCTCTCTCTCTCTCTTATAATATGATCTCTGATTTATATTGATTATGAAGAATAATCCTCCACTAGGTCAACTAAGACCTAAAAAGATACAAACAATATGCTCAATCACCAATGTGATCCAAATCAAATCAGCTAAGACTTAGATAGGACCCAAATCATTAACCTTGAATATTATATACCTTCACCGATGCAACACCAAGAATCACAATACATTACTGCATCAAGTTGGCTAGTACCAAAATGAAGAAATGCCAATACGCTACCAAAACAACAAATTTGATCACCTCAATTAATGTGTACCAATAGAATTATCATAACACAATATAATAACATCAACAAGAAACATGAATACTATCCAAAACCTTGACATCATCTCTAATATGAAATGCAAAATCATCTTTCTCTCTGATCTATAGGAACACTAAAATACCAAACTCAGACATAACAGATAGCTTGTTGTACTTTGAATCATGAAAAACACTAGTTGTTAACACAATGATAAGGAAAAATGTAATCACCAATTTCAAAATCTATGAATCACTAAATCCAATTCATACCGAACCAAATACTCATCCGCCATTCACAAGAACACTATGTCACCAGCAACTAGTAAATTAATCATTCCTTACTCAAATTGTCATACCAACCCCAATGAACCTCTGTGGATGATCTACAAACACCTCTAAACAATAACTCGTGATCACAACTCAATACCTTCAACATAGCACCTGATCAACTAAAATCCTTCATACCGAATACACTCAATATATAGGCTGAAATAAGAACTATTATGTTTTCATCAATTACGAAACATTAATGTTAGCACACCCAAATCCAAAACTCTAACATGCTAAAAAATATTCCTATAATATCCCCCTTTAGCATTGATGGAAACATATGAAGTAAAAAAATGATCGATATACAAAGACATCAATATATCCATCTAATCACTCTGAAATATATCCACCTAATCAATTTGGATATTTATCTTCAAACCTCTTCACAATCTCCCTAGTCTCTATTTTTCACACACTCCTCCCCCTTTGACATCAATGGAAAAGAACCAAATATATAAAAATAACCAAACCAAGAAATAGACATAAGACTGCTCCCCCAAAAGAGCATTCCCTAAATATCACCAATCCAAAATAAAACATTTTGATAGATACTCTTTACCGATACTATCCTTATCATCATTAGCTATGATCTTGAGGGGCTATCACCACAAGATTTTCCTTGAGCTACTCAAAAGTATCCTTTGGCAAAGGATTTGTAAATATATCAATAATATGTTCCTTAGAAGACACAAATTTAAAATTACTTCCTTTTCATTACTTTATCTCTCAAGATATGGTACTTACCATAAATATACTTTTTTTGGAATTTAAAATATGATTCTTTGAGATATTTATAGAACTAGAGTTATCATAGTGAATAACAATAGGTTCATCAATGTTTATCCTTATGTCCTTCACTATTTTCTTCATACAAATAACTTAATTATATTTAATTGCAATAGAAACATACTTAGCTTCATCAGTAGATTGAGGAATATAATCTTACTTCTTACTAGTCCAAGAAACCATTTTCTTACCCAAAAAGAATGCACTTCTACTAGTACTTTTTTTATCATCCATATTAGTTTCCCAATCAACATTAGTGTATGCACATAGAATAAAGTCGTCATCTTTTTCATATCATAATCCATAGTCAACTTTACATTTCCAGTATATTGTTTTTTTATAACAACCATATGAGATTCCTTCGACTCAACTTAAAATATTCAAGTAATTCCAACAATATTTGATATAACTGGTCTAGACTGAGTTAGATATTAGAGTCCACCAATTATTGATTTGTACAATGTCTAATTAAAATAAGGGGAATCATCATCCTTAGTCAGTTTGCAACTAGTAACCATAGGTGTTCCTACTAGTTTCGAGTCATCCATACAAAATTTCTTCAATAGTTCTCTGACATACTTAGATTGAGTAATAAAAATTCCTTTATCTAGTTTTCTAATTTACAATCCAAGAAAGAATTTAATTTCACCTATCATAGACATATCAAATTATTTTTTCATTTCATCAGAAAAATCTCTACTCAACTCATCATTTCCACCAAATATGATATCTCAAATAATACTTCATAAATCAAGACATTTTCATCAATTATTTTGAAATATAAGTTGATGTTTGTAGTTCATTTGCTAAAAATAATCTTTGACAAATACTTGTCCCATCTAGTATACAAGGCTCTAGGAGATTTCTTTAATCCATACAAGTCTTTTTTCAATTTACAATATCTCCTTATTCGGTTAGAGTAAAACCACTAGGCTTCTGAATATAAAAATTTTCCTCTAGCTCACCATTTAAGAATGCAAACTTAACATCCATCATATAGACGTTAATTTTTTAATAAGATGTATATGCTAGAAGTAGTCTAACAACTTCAAATTTTATATCTCTAGGATCAAAATTCTTTGTAAAATGAATACCTTCCATTTGTGTATATCCTTTACATACTAGTCTTGCTTTGTTTTGAACCACTTTACCATCTTCATTCAACTTATTTCTGAATTCCCATTTAGTGTTGATAACATTTTTGTGAATAGGTCTAGGAATTAGGATCCAATTCTTGTCATCTTCAACCTGATTGAGTTCTTCATTCATTTCTTTCATCCATCCCTCACTAATACATGCTTCTTTAACATATTTAGGCTCAAATTTAGATAGTAAACATGTTTCATCTATAGAAATTCTTCCTCTAGTATGAAAAACTCTATTCTTGTCACCAATAATGACATAATCAAAATTATTAATCCTTACGTACCTTGGACGTTTCGGTGTATTGTATGTAGAAGACCCTTCAGTGTTAATATCCACTTCATTTTATTATGGTTATTAGTTCTCTTCTGATTCATCATGATTCTGGTTATGCACTTCCACAATCTAGTTGTCTTCTTCAGTCATGTCACATCTATAGGTTCTTTCTAATCTCTTCTCATTCTCATCAAATATGAAATTCACACTTTTGACAATCTTCTTTAGTCCATACTTATAAAATTTATATGTATTTCTCTTTGTAGAGTATCTAAGAAATATTCCTTCATTACTTCTAGGATCAAACTTTCCAATATCTTCATCCCTCTTAATATAGAATTTACTTCCAAATATTCTAAAGTATTTCACTATAGGAATATGACCATACCAAATTTAATATGGTGTATTACTTCTTCCTTGATTAATTTATACTTGGTTCAAAGTATATATTGCGGTACACATTACTTCTCTACAACAGAACTACAAAACTTTTCCTTTTATCATCATAGTCCTAGCTATGTGTAGGATAGTCCTATTCCTTCACTCAGCAACACCATTTTCATATGGGGTTAGTGAAGCGTATGTCTATTTTTTTATCCCATGTTCTTCACAAAATGTATAAAACTTATGAGATGTAAATTCTCCACCTATGTCTCATCTCAAGCACTTCAATCTTCTTCAAGATTTTGTCTCTGGTAGTATCTTGAATATTTAAAATTTTTGAAAACCTTTTGATTTCTCCTTAAAAAATGTAACCCACATCATCCTTGAATAGTCATAAACAAATATCGTAAACTATCTATCACCAAAATAAGTTCTTGTCTTACTAAGACCACATAGATCTATATCCACTAAATCTAACAATATATTTAAAGAATATTCTTTATTCTTGAAAATATATCTAATTAAATTTTCCAATTGACATTATATTCATATCTTATTAGGCTTTATCAGTTTAGGTAAATCTCTCACAACATTATTAGTGCTATTTTTCACCATATTATCAAAATTCACATGACAAATTCTTCCATGTCATTACCAACTAACATCAATCTTAGCAATCTAACACTTATTCTCAGTAGTTCTTAAATGAAATATATTACCAAAAGTCTATGTACCTAATGCAATAAGCATTTCTATTCTTCCAATGATCTTTTAGATTCCATCAATAAATTGCAATTTGTAACCAACACACAAAAAGTTGTGACTTAGACCTTCAACATACAAGACATCATCAATACTATTTTTGGCATCAAGGGTAATAGATCCTTTTCTTTAATCAAACAAGGAGCATTGTTGCTAATAACTCGATTGATCTATTCCCTTGGCTATGATAATCATATTTATCACAAATAACTATAGTTCTAATTTTTCCTTTTGAGAAAAATGTTCTTGAAGTAATTAGTATTTCATTGCATAACTTGAGCCTTAATATATTTCATCTTATTCCATATTTGAAACATTCTAGTCTGTAAAATATACAAAGGATTTTTCAACTATTGTTTGAGAAAGGGAATAAAAGTTTGAATCTCTTTGCCACATTTTTTCAAACCTGTAGCTAGCTTTCAATTTTGGAAAATATTTCACAAAGAAACCATGATGTGAATGCAAAACTCTTCTAACCACTCCTATGTAATGAAACACAACTTGAATTCACACAATCATATCAATCCCCTTTGCAAAGTGAAAAAATTATTTCTAATATTTGTCCAAGTAACTTTTTCATTTAAAAGGACATAATCAAGGGTGGGCATTATTGACCAAATACAACTTGAAGTCTTCAATTATTTTACTAGGAGTACTATACCACCAAATTTGTCTTGGAGAGATAATATAGCATTAAAAATGTCCCCCAAAATGAAAAACTTCCTTTATAAAATTTAGAAGTATTACTAAAAACATGTTCTGAATATTTTTCTTCCCCTCTTCGGAGTTAGGCCCATACACATTTTTTACATGAAAAAGTGAGGCAACGTACCTATCCTAGACATGCAAGAAGTTTGTCTTAACTATGACACTACTAATTTGAATGATTTTTGGATTCAATGGAATTGTCAAATTCCTAGAAGCTCCTAATAAGGGGGAAGTAATGTACTTCCAAATTTTGTATTTTGCAGAATAACAGTTTCATTCTTAGATCTTGATAAATTTGTCTCTTGGAGGAGCACTATATATGTCGCATGAGTCTCTATCTAGGAATTGATAAGATAGTTCTTGTTATGGGAATTTAATCACCTAACACTCAAGGTAATTATTTTTATTGTATGTTTGGATAGAGACATGCTCACAAAGGGATAAATTTATCATCCAAAGTAGTTTTTATTTAATTTTTTCCTTAGATTTTCTACTTTTATATTGTTTTAATTTAATGTTTGTTCTCTTTCCAAATAGAAGCATTAGCTATTACTTTGATCAATATTGTTATATCAAAGGATATTTATTAGCAGGTGGGTCTACATGTTTTTACATAACCTAGTATGCTAATTATACTACCAAATTCTCAAATAGTTATAAAAGAACATGACGAAAATAAGAATCCATCTTGCCTTCTTATAGAAGAATTTTCAACTCTTGAAATGTTTGTATATCCAATTATATGATTAAATAATCTTGAGATGATTCGTCACTATAATAAATTGGAGAACTTTATAGAAAACAAAGTTGTGGTAGAAACTTATAATTCACTACTTCAAATATTAGAAAAGGATCAATTTTCCTAGGAAATGATAGAAATATAGTGCTTAAGATGATCACAGGAGGAGGACTAGCAATAATTATAAAAATGTAACCCAATATAAAGTGAAACTCTAAATTTTTCCAAAAGGGTGGAAGGTTCACACACAAAGAGAGCATAACTTGTGCAAACTAAATAGGTAATCAAGAGCCTTAAAAAATACAACAGAAGCAGATTTCTTGTAAAAACATAGAAATCCCCAAGACAAATTTAAAACTGTTACAAGTAGTGGTTGTCGTTGCACCAAAAGATCAACCTATTAATACTCGATACAACCACTAGACTTATAGAAGACACAAGAGGTGGTTAAGCCATGTCATTAATCCCTAGGGAGCGTTGACCATTTTTACAACAATCTCCCCCTCAACATTACCCAAGGGGATTCAAACCTTTGACCAAGCTCTGATACCACTTGTTAGAATGATTTTAGAATAATTGAGAGGGGGGTGAATTAGCTATCCTCAGGTTCATATATACCAACACAAATTTTTAAACTCTTCAACAAACTTAGATCTATTCAACAATTCACTCAGTCTCTATAGAATATATCAGTAACATAAAAGTTGCAGTCCACTATATAGAAGTAATCAACTTGTAGAATATAAAACTTTCAACAACATAACACATCAAATAAAATTCACACAAGTATAACACCAAGATTTAATGTGGAAACCCAATATGAGAAAAACCACCAGTAACATGCTACTAAATTTGATCTCTTCTAAAGTGAGCTCTATGAGAAGCCAACCCTGTTAAAGGTTTACAATACACACTGTTAGGTGTGACCATGTTAAAGGATTTAATCACCATGTTAAGAGTGTCCTAGTTAGAGGGCTTAACAAAATTCCATTATAATGTCACCTTGATGAAAGGGTTTAAAAAATGACTGTTAGTTCAACCTTGATTAAATGATTTTGATGAATACAATGGTTAGAAAGTAACAATGGGTTCTAATCTAAAATATACAACTCACTTTGCAAATACAGATCCAATACACTCATATGATGATTTATTGACTGACCTTGATTACCATCTCCATCTCTGATCTTCTCAAAAATCTCTTCAAGAAATCACCTCAACTCTATTCAGCTCTTCACAACTCTTTTTATCCTTCTTCTTAGATTCTTTTATCAATAACATCAACCTCTTTCCACACTGTGTATAACCTCATGATTGCATTATCCTTATACCTCCTTGATCAGGTAGATTAATCTTTTTCTTCTTAATCTCTTCCATAGATCTTAGCTTTAGGTTTGGTTTATTGAATCCTTCCATCATTTTGTTCTCCTTTTTATCCTTCTAGATACTTCTCCAAACTTCTCCTTGAATCCATAAGAAATTTTTTTACCATGCATTAAATGCTCCAAATCATTCATTATTAATGTCAACACATTTTACATATCCCAAGAATTCAACTATGTTGGCTAGGATTCTCAATTCCTTCACAAATTGTAAATTACTAACACTTGGTCAATATTGTGTTCATCTACTTGGTCATCACTAGATATCTCGGTCATTGCTAAAAATGTTCTTCTCAGGAATCATTGTCATCACTTAGTTAATTATCTGATCCTCGAAAATTAATGATGCTTGGTGGACACTAGATTTTCTTGGTTTATACTAGCGCTCGATTGACATTAGCATCACTCGACTTAAAGTAAATTTCTTCTTTTTTCTTGGTTAAGCCTGTGCTTCAAATCTATTGACTTCTTCACTTTGTGTTAAAGATAAATAACACATTACTTTTTCAATGTGCCAACTAATCAAGTACCCATTCTAGTATCACATAACTCAACCTTTCCTTAGGTCCTCTTATTATCTCCTCTTTTCAAATCCTCTTCATCAATTAAAAGATATTGTACTCTACTAGAAAGCTTTTGTCTTACTAGTTAAGGTTTGACATCAATGACAATATAATAATTGTTTGAATTATAGTTTCCAACACAACATCTTAAAGAGAAAGAATAAATATTTATTAACTTGAAGCCCTCTATGAATAAATTTACTTTCTTAGATAGCTATCCAATCCATTGAGGGAAATGTGTCCCTAAAACCATTAATCTATTATAATATTTCTCTTTTCTTAGGAACTAGAAATTTGTTCTCCCTTTTTACTAGAAGGAATGTGGTTGGGGCACAAAAGTGGGGTACTTGAAACTACATAAGAAGACTCCACCAAAACCTCTTAGTTTCATAGGTCATATAGTGATTGAAGGAGAAATTTTTTATGGAATTTATTTTAAACATATATAAGAACACACAAACAGACTAGGTATGTTACATTATCAAAATAATAAAGCTCATGCTTAAGAAAAACTCCCATCTGATTTCCCAAAATTTTAGCTAAATGTGACTCCCTACACTCAAGAAATGGGAAAGAATGTTTAAGCCAAAAATTAAAAAACTTGCAAGGAAAAGGACCTCCCTAGAAATTGTGATATCAAATTTGGGTTATATAGCCCAAAGTCCTCTTTTAAAAAACTTTATATGGAACAAATCCCTATCATAATTATTTCAAAAAAAAACCACAAAGAAGTGGTTATCCTATTAAATATAAAACACATCATTAACCTCTTCCTATGAAGCATGAATCTGATATCAAAATACTTCCTTATCAAGGTTCTAGTTCTAAATTTTACCAGAAATCACTTTGCTCCAAAGATCCTATGCTTTTTCCTACAAAGTGTCTTTTGGTAACATAATTTTAAGGCATCCCTCTTGATCATTTTTTCCAAAAAATTATTGTGGAGGATAAAATTTACATTTAAATGCTTTTTATGGTATCTTTTGCATTCAATTTTTGTGTGGTTTCCCATGATAGTGAGCCTTACGCCTACAAAACATTTTCTCATAAATTTTCTTTATGGTGATATGAAAGAATCCTAATAAATACATACTAGCTAATCAACAAAATTGAAATAAGTCAAAATATTTAAAACTGCATAAGCTCTTTCTCATCAATCTTTATTGAAGCCCTCTAAAATTATAGTCATGGTGTTTCTCTTATCACTTAATGATTTTGATCCCAATATATTTATTAATACATACTACCTAATTAACAAAATTTTAATTGATTCAATCCCTTAAAATTAAATGAAATTTTCCTAATAAATCTTGATTGAAACTTTCTATAATTATTAGGTCCTTATCACTGAATTTTTTTATTTGAGAAAATACAAATTAATACATACTAGTAATTTGAAAAAAAATTTAATCCAATCCCTTAAAACTATATGAACTTTTACAAATCCATATTGATAAAAAGATTTTAAAATTATAATCATAATATTAGTCTTACCAATTAATAATTCAATTTGAAAGAATATTATTTAATACATAAAAAACAATACATACGAGGGACTGGAAAAATTGAAATTAATCCAATCCATTGAAGTCTTGCTAATTAATCTTGATTGAAACCTTTATAGTTTAGGTATAAGCGTTGGATTCAATCCATGCCCTATTTATTTTATTTCACCAAATAATTAATATATCCATTTAACTTGACAACACTGGAATAAAAAACAATGAATGTATTTCATCTCTTTTCTTCTCACAAATACAAGAATTTGAGTCATTCTGGATTATTTTTTGGAGACACATTCTTTGAGTTGAAACAAAAAGACCACTAAAGATGAAGGGTGGGTAGAGGTCTGTCAATTAAAATAGTGTGCTACGAAATAGACTAATTTAATTATATTGCTTCATTAAAAAATGATTTACAATATTCCATTATATAGAGGCAATGAAAAAATTATGAAAACTACCATTATAGCCGACATGGATAAGTAATTACAAAATTTATAATATTCTACAAACTTCTACAAAATGCATAGACGGAATTAGAAATATATAACCTAGTATAAACTATATGTATATTATAACACTTCCCCCTAATTTATGCTCCTTGAATCTGTAATACTCTAAAATGGTCTCTCTATTGTTCACCAACTCTCAAATGAAGTGATATCTAACATTGTCGATGTTCATTTTCCTCTAGTGTCAATGTACCTCAATATTCTCTTTCCTAAATGCCAATGTGAGTTCTAAAGTGAATCCATAAATCTATAAATAAAACTAACTCCATACATGATATCTAGCCTAGTTTTTGTGAGATACATTAAAGTACCAACCCATTTTTTGAATATAGGTGAATCAAAGTTTGTCTCATTATCTTGTCTACTTAGTGTGTGTTCCTACTACCATGGGTGTAGAAACTAGACTACAATTTATCATTCTAAACATTTTTAAAACATACTCTTCACATTTATTTTACGAATAAAAATTATCTTATTATTTTGTGTAACTTCAATACCAAGAAAATATTTCATCAAACCCAAACCTATCATCTAAAATTATTTGTTCATTGTAGATTTAAGGATGTTAATAGAAAGATTACTTGTAAAGACAAAATCATCAACTTAGAAGAAAAAATCAAAATCTGACATTGTTCTTTGATCTTGGTGTATTGTGTAGGCCCACTAGTGTTTATGCTAAATCTATTCTTTATCATGTATGGAGCTATTAAGTTATACCTTTCTCTTGGTTCTTTTTTTAATCTATAGAGGCTATTCTTGAACTTGTAAACATTGTCTTCATATCCTGGTGTCTGCTACACATATAATTCTTTTTCCAAATATCCATTGAAGAAAGATGATTTAACATCCATTTGGTAAACCATCAATTTTTTTTGCTACAATAGCTAGTACAATTCTAACAATATCAAGTCTTTCTATGGGTGTAAATGTTTCACTATAATCAATCACATATTCTTGTTCAAATCTCTTAGAAACTAACCATTTCTTATATTTACCTATATCTCCATTTTCTTTATACTTAGTCTTATAAACCCATTTCATACCTATGCATTCTTTTTCGTTAAGAAAATCAACTAATTGCCATGTATTATTCTTCTCAATAGATTCCATTTCATAATTCAATGTATTAATCTAATGTTCTTCCTTAATTACATCTTCATAGTATATACGATCTTGAGAAAATAAAGAAAAACATGAATCTATCCTATCTCTTTCATTATAAATTTCTTGCAAACTTCTAGTTTTCTTGCTTCTAAGCCTTGATCTTAATGATACAAGTGTCTAGGGTTTGATTCATTACTTACTTATGGACTTAATGGTTGTCCTTGCTCAACTTTCATTTTTGTGTTATCTCCTTATGGTCTTCTTGATGGAGTTCCCACTTTCTCATTTGATTGATCTCCTTGGTTTTATTGGTCTTTCCCTTCTTAATCACCATAAGGTGTTGTTGCGGCATCTATAATTTTTTTTTCCTATATTTCCATCCCATTATTTTTCTTCTTGGAATACAACATCTCTACCTGCAATGAATTTTATGGTTATAGGATGAAACAAATTGTAAGTATTAGATTGTTCATTGTAACTAATAAAAATGTATTTTCCACTCTTATCATCCAATTTACTCCTTGTTTCCTTAGGTACATGAGCATATGTAGTACAACCAAATATTCTAAAATTAAAAACACTATAATTCTTAACACTCCATGCATTTTGTGGAATCTTGTCCCTCACACTTCTTATTGGACTCCTATTTATAATATAAACTACACAAGCCAGTGCTTCAATCCAATACTCACTTGATAGATTCTTGCATTTCAACATCCTCTTTGCCATCTCCATTATTATTTGATTTTTTCTTTCTACAACACCATTTTGTTGTGGTGTGTAGCTTATAGTAAATCGCTTCTTTTCTCCATGAAACCGGTAATAATCCACAAAATCCTTTGACCTATATTATCCTCCTCTATCTTATGTCAATACCTTGATGGATAAACCACTCTATTTCCCAACCAATACCTTGCACTCCTTCAACTTTCCAAATATTTCAGATTTATCTTTGAGAAAATAAACCCAATGTTTTCTACTAAAGTCATCAATGAATATTAGAAAATAAATGCTTTCCCCTAATGGTGTTTGCATTGGACCACATAAATCTATTTGCACAATTTCTAAAGGTTCCCATGCTCTATATGACATCCCTTTTGAAAAAATTTCTCTATAATGCTTAGCCAAAATATAAATTTCACATGAACTCAATGGTACTTCAATATGGGGTAAACAAAATCCTTTGAAATTTAGATGATCATACCTCAAGTGTCATACCCATGCTTCATCTCAACTTGTAGTCTTGAAATTTTCTTCAAATTATTCCACCATATTGCTTTTCATCTAAAGTGGAAACATTATATTGTTTGTCATTTCAACCCTTGCAATCGCAATGTTACAAGAGGAATATCAAGTATAATGAACACATTATTCCAAAAAAAAACTCTATAACCTTATTGTGTAGGTTGTCCCACACTTATGAGATTATGTTTCAAATCAGGTACAAAATAAACATCAGGAATATACTTCTTACCAAGGTTTGTCACCACATTGATCGTACCTTTTCCTTGATCTTCTATTATGTTATCATTGCCCAATTTAACTTCTGATTCAATTGAAGCATCCAAGTTTTCAAATATGTCCCTTTTTCCTTTCATTTGATTACTATAACCACTATCTAGAAACCATACATCACTTAAACTTTCTTGAGAAAGATGACATGTAATGAATAAAGTCCTTGGACTGCTTTAAGGAAAATTTTCTTTTTTGCTTGCCTACATTAGATTGATTCTTTTGACATTCATTTTTAAAATGACCATACATTTTGCAATAATAATATTGAACATTTGATTTATCATACCTTTGCGGTGTTTGATTGTTATTACATCCTCTTGAGTTGTAACTTTGATTTCTCCTTCCTCCTATGTCCTAGGTTTGGACTCCTCTCTTTACATTGATAATTATGTCTTCATCTTCTTCTTCCTCTAAATCCTTCCTCTAAATCCTCGATTTCATCTTCCTCTTCCTCTTTCGAATGTCATTTGTGTTTTGAATGCATTCTCCAATGAAGTACTATTACACTTGTTCAACCCACCTTAAATATTATGCAATGACCCCAAAAACTCATCTATAGGTAATATTGACAAGTCCTTAGTTTCTTCAATTGTCACAACAATATTATCAAACGTAATAGGTAAAATTCATAACAACCTTTTGACAACCTTTTGATCAGTTAGGTCATCACCATTCATCTTTATTTGATTAACCAAATTTATAACATGATTTCAAAATCGCTCTATTGAATAAAAATCTTTCATTTTCAGATTTTCAAATTCTCTCCTAGTACTTTTAGTTTAGCAACTTTTACCTTACTTGTACCTTGATATGTCATCTGTAGAATGTTCCATACTTGCTTGGCTATAGTAGCTAGCTTAATCCTTCCATAAACTGAATCATCCAATCCTTACCCAATTATCTGCTTTTTCTTTTCACCAGCACTCAACCTAGATTCGTCTTTTGGTTCACTATACCCATTTACAACAATCTCAGATAATTCTTATGAACTAAGTAATACTCGCATTCTATAAAACCAATTATCATAATTTTTACCTGAAAATATCCGCATTGAAGGTTGAAAATTACCAGATGCCATTCTTTCAAACAACTTCAGTAATCTGAAAAAAGGTTGATTCTAACACCAAGGCTACGGCCTTCGTTATTCTGCAATTTCCTTTAAGTGGTTGCGGCACCTTCAACAGAGAAAGAGAACTTTGAATCGGGCCTTGACTGGTCTGCGATCCTTTCAACTGACAGTTGTTAATCTCCTGCAAACAATGATCTTCTCCTTGACAGTGTCTATCTTCAAGACTGCGGCCTTAAGAAAAAACTTGCAATCCGTGCGATATTTACAGACTGCTATTTCTTTTTTTTTATTTTACTCGATGCCTATTTTCCTGGGCAATCTTCTTTACGCAATTTACAGACTGCTATTTCTTTTTTATTTTCCTCGATGCCTATTCTGCTGGGCAATCTTCTTTAAAGAACGGGCTCCAAATCTTGTTTTTTTTTTTTAACAATCTGCGATTTCCTTGGCTTTTGCTGGACAACTGGACGATCTCTAGCCTTTACCGGCTCCTTCCTCAAGCTAGCGGCAATACAACAGAAATTTCTGCAAACCGTAGTAATCTTTATTTCACTATTTAATATGATTGCGATTTTCTTTTGTGACCAACGATTCTACAGCGATCTCTTTGACCTGTGGTCTGATACGACATGAAGGGTAAGGTAGAGGCAAATGAATTAAAACAGTGTGCTACGTAGGGCACAGAATAATTCTACTCATGTATTGCTTCATTAAAAACGATCTACAATATGCCTCTATGTCAAGGCAATGAGAAATTTCATGAAACTACCATTAGAGTTGACATAGATAAGTAATTAAAATGTTTACAATATTCTGAAACCTTCTACAAAGTGCATAGGCTGACATTAGAAATCTAGAACCTAGTAGAAATTACATGCAAATTCTAACCAAAGACACGCCCTAACAAAGCAAAACCAAAATACAATTTCAATCAGGCAGATGAGGTAGAGATGGAATTTGAAGCGCAACATCAATTAGTGCGTGGGATTCAAATTTCTGAAGTGGGCATGCATTGCAGATGGGACACCGGAGCTTGCACTCCATCCACCTTCGAATACAGTCAACGTGAAAATTGTGTTGACACGGTTTCAGCGCAACCACCTGCTCACCCTCTTGATATTCACACAGGCAGATAACGCGTTCCTTCCCTCCAACTTCATCACATCTGTAATTGAAAATACCCATTTCCACTACAATCTCATCAACGCTGGGACACAGAAGAGTCAACGCAAACGTGAACCAGATTGACAACATAAGCATGAGCAGCACAAGCGAAGCCAGTGCCAGCCATTCGACTAATCTTCTAGGAAAAAGGAGCATGGCCAATTCAAGCGTCCCAGCTGCCAAGACGTACCCTAAGCAGATCAACAAACACTTTGATATTGCCCGCATGGTGATGCACAGGATCAGATACTCTTGGGTGTTTTTATATGCATTTGAAGGTAGTCATCTGCAGCCAGGGACGCCTTCGACTATCTTGCACTGTCTGAAATTTAATGCTCCCTTTTGGATGGGTGGGGGACTTTAAATGAATATCTCATAAGAATCGTGAAAACCAAATTTAACCATCATTTTCCTGCATAATGTTGAAAGATAATTCGAAAAACAGGCCCAGAAAAAGATCACATTCTTGCTGAATGCATTTAAGGTTGTTTGATAAAACCTGAAAATTGGAATACCTCCCCCATATTTCGCGGTCTCTTTATAGGAGCACCGTAATCTCGTCATTTCCAATGATGAATATGCTATTGGAAAGTTCAAAAGAATTTACTAGAGATTCATCTCATATTGAAGTGGACATATCGCATATTAAAAGAATATACTCGTGATTCATCTCATCATTCAATGCTTATTTGTTTGTTTTTAATCATAAGTCATAGTTCAACGATTTAATTAGGCCTTTTGAAAGAATTGTTTATCCTTGTTTTTCGAAGATAAGACAGATCAAAACTTTATAATACATCAACGTGTCTATCAAAGGAGTAATCAACAAATGAAGAGATGGAATACAAAAAATAAATTCAAGGAGAGCAAAACTTCAATGGGATCAAACAAAAAATAAGACAAAATAGTAGACCTTAGAGTTGGGACCCAACTAACGCTCCAATGAGACAATATGTGTAATAGAAATAATAAGGGATTGGCTTTTTTTTCTTTTGTTTGTTTTTAAATCATATGACAAAGATCAATGATTTATTATTAGGCCTTTTAAAGAATTGTTTATCTTCTTTTCTTAACAGATAAGCAAGTTTTTAACAGACTAAAACTCTATAATATATCAACAAATCAAGAGATGGAATAGAAAAAAATAAATTCATGGAGAGCGAAACTTCAACAAGATCAAACAATAAAAAAGAAAAAATAGTAGACTAAACCATCATTGGAATTTAGAGTTGGGACCCAAGTTATGCCCCAACAAGACAATATGGGTAAAAGAAATAGTAAGGGATTAATAGTTTTCTTTTCTTACATAGAAAATTAGTCCTTGAAGCTTTATCAACACCTATAGTACTTTCTGGGGTAGGAGACTAGATCCATCCCAATGTAGACAATTAGGACCCGAGTAGAGCATTGTCTTTTGAAGGGAGGTTACAATCTAAATATAAGGAATCAAGATCGATAAAAGAAAGGGGACAACATCCCAAGTCTGTAGGTAGCAAAAACTGCAACTAGAATCACCAAAGTAGTAGGAGATAGAGGCACCAAATCCATAGAAAACTTTGAGTTGTCATTCAAAGTAGAAACTTATTCCCCTCATGACTTATGTTCCAATGTGACAATCTATGTTATAGAAATAGTAAGGGATTACCTTTTTTATTTTCTTACATAGAATAATAATCCTTGAAGCTTCATTAGAAACTATAACACCTTTTTAGGCAATAGAACAAGCCCCATCCCAATAGACAATCGAGCCCAGAGGCAAGTACTATGTATTGAAGGGGGGTTGAAATTTAAAGATAATTAATCATGAACCACCAAAAAAATGGGACACAAACCTGTGTCCCCTTGGGGAATAAAAAGGGACTAGACTCACCAAAGTAGTATGAGGCCGAAACAACAAATCCCTAGAAAACCCCAAGTCATCATCAAAAGCATCAAGAAAAAATAGTAATATGACTATGGTTAGCATCCTTTGACTTGGTAAGAGAAAAATGTGAATGGATCTCACGGGTGCAAGAAAAGGCCAATAATTCTCAGTCATAATTTTTTATAAAATATGATTCATTTTAATGATTGTAAAAATGATTTACGTAGAAAGTTAAAATTTAGTTGATATTGATGTGTTTTAATTTAAATAGTTGAGTAAAATTGGAGAGCATGACGATACATTATTTTTATTTTGTCGCTCATCAAGGTTCAAAGCTTGTAGAAATGTGATTATCCCATGTTCAACCCCTAAGTAATTTTGACAAACTATATCGACAACCAATGACTTAGATGTATGTTTCTTATCATATTGTAATTTATTTTAAAAAGAACCAAGATAATATATATAATATATGATTTGATTAGAAAATTATTACTGGTAACTAGAAGAATCATGGAATGTTTATCCCCCTCATATAAACTATTTTATTATAAATAACTTATTACCATTATAGATTTGGTTATGATTATTAAACTAAACATCCATATTACCTTGCTTGTAGGGGAAATTTAACTATATAATTATCATTAAGGGTGTAATATATATTGTTGTAATATAATGAGGTATTCACTATGGAGGAAATATCACATCACAAATATTTATATTGAACTTATTTTAACAAGAAAAATGAAAACTAGTTTGACTGAACTGGGTCCAGCCGAACTAGTTCCAGCCAAACCACTTCTAGCCAAAACTGCCAATGTGACAACTAAATAAGCAAAAATTGGAAATTTTCCGAACTTATCACTTTTGCAACTCATTTCTCCATCAAAATTTAATTTTCTTTAAAAACTAAAAATACCCTTTTGTAGAGCTCAGAGTCAAGATTATCATCATATAAGTTATATAGTATTTTGATTAGAGATAATATCTTACAATTTCAAACTATTGCAAGTAGGTATTGCTACTTCAAAAAAGGAAAAATACAGTAAATCAATATATATATATATATATATATATATATATATATATATATATATATATATATATATATATATATATATATATATATATATATATATATATATATATATATATATATATATATATATATATATATATATATAACACTAGAGAGAGAGTCATCTTCAATAAATATAATATTTTTTCTCAATGGTGTAGATTTGATAGGGAAAATTTGGCGGGAGACAAAAACTGTCATTTTGGATAAGTTAGACTTTGAGTAGTCATAATGGAGAAAATATATCACAAACCAATATTTATTTTTTCCTACACTAGCCATATATGTCATCTATAAAATATTTAAAAATCAGAGGAGGAAAAATATTATTGGCATATACTTTATTGGTGGGAACTAGACCCCCATTTTTAAACATTTTTCAACAATTAAAAAATGGACTTCAAAAATTAGAAAAATTGTATCAATTCTTGTTCAAAATTTTTAAACAAAATTATAGACATAAAATCCATCCATTTTTAGATATTTCACCAGTTTACATTATCTTCAAATTCTAAACACAAATGTTATTTTTATGTAGTTAAAGTTAATCAGTTTGCATGTTGTTGACCTTTTTCTTTATAAAAGTGTGACAAAGGTTTGTACTTTTACCCTATATCCTAGGTAAGATTTTGGAGGTTGACGAGATATTTCAAATCATGTTGAGTTGATATTTTCTACAAAGGTTTATATATGTACTCCTTCTTTCCCTAGGTACATGAGCATATGCAATACAACCAAATATTTTGAAATCAGAAACACTATAATGCTTACCACTCCATGCATTTTGTGGAATCTTGTCTCTCACACTTCTTGTTGGACTCCTATTTATAATATAAACTGCACAAGTTGGTGCTTCAATCCAATACTCACTTGATGTCTTCTTTCCTTTCAACATCCTCTTTGCCATCTCCATTATTATTTGATTATTTCCTTCTACAACACCATTTTGTTGTGGTCTCTAACTTATAGTAAATCGCTTCTTTTCTCCATGAAACCTATAATAATCCAAAAAATCCTTTGACCTGTATTAGATCCTCCTCTATCTTATGTCAATACCTTGATGGATAAACCACTCTATTTATCAACCAATACCTTGCACTCCTTCAACTTTCCAAATATTTCAGATTTTATCTTTGAGAAAATAAACCCAATGTTTTCTACTAAAGTCATCAATGAATATTAGAAAATAAATGCTCCCCCTAATGATGTTTGCATTGGACCACATAAATTTTTTTGCAAAATTTATAAAGGTTCCCATGCTCTATATAACATCCCTTTTGAAAAAATTTCTCTATAATGCTTAGCCAAAATATAAATTTTACATGAACACAATGGTACTTCAATAGGGGGTAAACACAATCCTTTGAAATTTAGATGATCATACCTCAAGTGTCATACCCATGCTTCATCTCAACTTGTAGCCTTGAAACATTCTTCAAATTATTCCACCATATTGCTTATCATCCAAAGTGGAAACATTCTATTGTTTATCATTTCAACCCTTGCAATCACAATGTTACAAAGAGGAATATCAAGTATAATGAACACATTATTCTAAAAAATAACTCTATAACCTTATTGTGTAGGTTTTCCCACACTTATGAGATTGTATTTCAAATCCGGTACAAAATAAACATCAGGAATATACTACTTACCAAGGTTTGTCACCACATTGATCATACCTTTTCCTTGATCTTCTATTATGTTATCATTGCTCAGTTTAACTTGTGATTCAATTGAAGCATCCAAGTTTTCAAATATGTCCCTATTTCCTTTCATGTGATTACTATAACCACTATCTAGAAACCATACATCACTTGAACTTTCTTGAGAAAGATGACATGTAATGAATAAAGTCCTTGGACTGCTTTAAGGAAAAATTGATTTTTTGCTTGCCTACATTAGATTGACTCTTTTGACATTCATTTTCAAAATGACAATACTTTTTGCCATAATAATATTAAACATTTGATTTATCATACCTTTGTGGTGTCTGATTGTTATTACATCCTCTTCAGTTGTACCTTTGATTTCTCCTTCCTCCTACCACCTAGATTTGGACTCCTCCCTTTATTTTGATAATTATGTCTTCATCTTCTTCTTCCTCTAAATCCTCGATTTCATCTTCCTCTTCCTCTTTCGAATGTCATTTGTGTTTTGAATGCATTCTCCAATGAAGTACTATTACACTTGTTCAACCTGCCTTAAAGATTATGCAATGACCCAACAAACTTATCTATAGATAATGTTTACAAGTCCTTAGTTTCTTCAATTGTCACAACAATATTATCAAACGTAATAGGTAAAATTTATAACATCTTTTCGACAATCTTTTGATCAGTTAGCTCATCACCATTCATCTTTATTTGATTAACCAAATCTATAACACAATTTCAAAATCGCTCTATTGAATAAAAAACTTTCATTTGCAGATTTTTAAATTATCTCCTACTATTTTTAGTTTAGCAACTTTTACCTTATTTGTACCTTGATATGTCATCTCTAAAATGACCCATGCTTGCTCCGCTATAGTAACTAGCTTAATCCTTCCAGAAACTGAATCATCCAATCCTTACCCAATTATCTGCAAAGTCTTTCAATTATTTTTTCTATTTTCTTTAAGCTTTTTCTTTTCATCAGCACTCAACCTAGTTTCGTCTTTTGGTTCACTATACCCATTTACAACAATCTCAGATAATTCTTATGAGCTAAGTAATACTCGCATTCTATATAACCAATGATCATAATTTTTACCTGAAAATATCGGGATTGAAGGTTGAAAATTACCAGATGCCATTCTTTCAAACAACTTCAGTAATCTGAAAAAACGTTGATTCTGACACCAAGGCTACGGCCTTCCTTATTCTGCAATTTCCTTTATAAGTGGTTGCGGTACCTTCAACGGAGAAAGAGAACTTTGAATCGAGCCTTGACTATTCTAAGATCCTTTCAACTGACAGTTGTTAATCTCCTGCAAACAATGATCTTCACCTTGACAGTGTCTATCTTCAAGACTGCGGCCTTAGGAAAAAACTTGCAATCCGTGCGATATTTACAGACAGCTATTTCTTAATTTATTTTACTGGAGGCCAATTCTGCTGGGCAATCTTCTTTAAAGAACGGGCTGCAAATCTTGGTTTTTTTTTTAATAATCTGCGATTTCCTTGGCTTTTGCTCGACAACTGGGCATCTCTAGCCTCTACCGGCTCCTTCCTCAAGCTAGCGGCAATATAACAGAAATTTCTTCAAACTCTAGTAATCTTTATTTCGCTGTTTAATATGATTGCGATTTTCTTTTGTGACCAACGATTCTACAGCGATCACTTTGACCTGTGGTCTGATACGACATGAAGGGTGGATTAAAGCAGTGTCCTACGTAGGGCACAGGCTAATTCTACTGTATTGCTTCATTAAAAATGATTTACAATATGCCTCTATATCAAGGCAATGAGAAATTTCATGAAACTCCATTAGAGCTGACATAGATAACTAATTAAAATGTTTACAATATTCGGAAAACTTCTACAAAGTAGAAATCTAGAACCCAGTAGAAATTACATGTATATTCTAACAAGAGACACGCCGAAAACAAAACAAAAACAAAATACAATTTCAATCAGGCAGATGAGGTAGAGATGGAATTTGAAGCGCAACATCAATTTGTGCGTGGGATTCAAACTTCTGAAGTGGACATGCATTGCAGATGGGACACCGGAGCTTGCACTGCATCCACCTTCGAATACAGTTAACGTGAAAATTGTGTTGACACGGTTTCAGCGCAACCACCTGCTCACCCTCTTGATATTCACACAGGCAGATAACGCATTCCTTCCTTCTTCATCACATCTGTAATGGAAAATACCCATTTCCATTGCAATCTCATCAACGTTGGGACACAGAAGAATCAACGCAAACGTGAACCAGATTAACGACATAACCATGAGCAACACAAGCGAAGCCAGTACCAACCATTCTAATCCTCTAGGAAAAAAGAGCATGGCCAACTCAAGTGTCCCAGCTGCCAAGAGGTACACTAAGCAGATCAACAAACACTTTGATATTGCCCACATGGTGATGCACATGATCAAATACTCTTGGGTGTTTTTATATGCATTTGAAGGTTGTCATCTTCAGCCGGGGACGCCCTCTACTATCTTTGCACTGTCTGAAATTTAATACTCTCTTTCAGATGGCTGGGGCATGTTAAATGAATCTCTCATAAGAATCATGAAAACCAAATTTAAACATCATAATCTTGCATAATGTTGAAATTAATCAGAAAAACAGACCCAGAAAAAGATCACATTCTTCTGAATGAATTAAGGCTGTTAGATAAAACCTGGAAATTGGATTACCTCCCCCGTCTTTTGCGCTCTCATTATTTCGTCATTTCCAATGAAGAATATGCTATTCGAAAGTTCAAAAGAATTTACTCGACATTCATCTCATATTGAAGTGGACATACCGTATGTTAAAAGAGTATACCCGAGATTCATCTCATTAATCAATGTTTATTTGTTTGTTTCGTTTGTCTTTAAATCATATGTCAAAGTTCAACGATTTAATTAAGCTTCTTATAAGAATTGTTTATTTTCGTTTATGGAAGATAGGAGTTTTTTAACAGATCAAAACTTTATAAAATAGCTTTTTTTCTTTTCTTACATAGAATAATAGTTTTGAAGCTTCATCAACAACTATAGTACATTTTTAGGCATGAGAGCAAACTCCATCCCAATAGACAAGTCGAGTTCTTAGGCAAGTACAGTGTATTGAACCCGAGTCCCCTTTGGGAAGAAAAAGTGACTAGACTCAACCAAAGTAGTTGGAGACTAAAACACAAGATCCCTTGAAAACCACAAGTCATCATCCAAAGCATAAAAAAATAGTAATATATGAATGGTTAGCATCCTTCCAATAGGTAATAGAAAAATGTGAATGGGTCTCATGGGCGCAAGAGAAGGCCAATAATTCTTAGTCATATTTTTTCATAAAATATGATTTATTTTAATGATTCTAAAAATGATTTAGGTGGAAAGTTAAAATTTAGTATTGATACTGATATGTTTTAATTTAAATGATTGAGTAAAATTGGAGAGCACGATGATAATTATTCTTATTTTGTAACTCATCAAGGTTTAAAGCTTGTAGAAATGTGATTAGACCAAGCTCAACCCCTAAGTGATTTTGACAAACTATATTGACAACCAATGATTTAGATGTATGCTTCTCGTCATATTGTAGTCATACATCTAAATTCTTTTAAAGTCATATCTCAACACCCATGTTGGCTTTCATATTTTTTGAAATCTGGCTCCCCAATATTGAAAATTATTATTGGTAACTAGAAGAATCATGGAATTTTTGTCCACCTCATATAAACTATTTTATTATAAATATAACTTATTACTATTATATATTTAGTTATGCTTGTTACAATAACCTTTAATATTACCTTGATGGTAGGGGAAATTTAACTATATAATTATCATCAATAGTGTAATCTATATTGCTATAATACAATGAGGTATTCACTAGGTAGGAAATATCATCTGACAAATATTCATATTGAACTTTTTTTAACAAGAAAAATGAAAAATAATAAACCCTAGGTAAGCATTTGCATGATGAGGAGATATTTGAAATCATGTTGAGTCGATATCCTCTCCAAGGGTTTATAAAAGTCTACATAAATATTATGTATGATTGTTGCTCCTTATGTTTGTTTTCATATTAATATTTTTTATATTTTTCTAAGAAATCATACTAGTTTTGACATAGGTTAGGATTATAATATGTGCGAAGAGGTGAAGTGAGTTAGTAATAGCTCACATAACTCTTCTACAGGTGAAATTTTTCCTTTTTAATGAGTGTTTGGTTTCTATAGTCTAGGAAAAGAAACTCCTATAAGTGAGTAATGTGTATTGAATGAAATAAAAGAATAGTGAATAACATGTAATAATATCATTATTTTACATTTTGAAATCTAATATGGTGTTATATTTGTGATGTAGGAGCATTGAGTAGACATTTTAATTTTTTTGCATAATTTATTTTAACAAGTTTAGTTTGAATTGTCTCAAATTTGTAAAAATGTGCCACTATAAAAGATAATATTTCTTGAAAATGATTAGCATAGAAACAATAAAGACAAAGAAATTACTACTTTAACTTCTCTTTTTCAGCTTAAGGTGAACACAATGCCATATCTATCACTGAGAGAAATGAAAACCCACTTTTTTGTTGAATAGTTAGTTTATTTCAATTTTCAATTTAAAATAAGAGAATGCAAACAAAATCAAAACCAAACATTGGAAAGATAGTATGGATGGAAATAAAACAATATTGGGGAGCCAGAATTCAAAAATTATAAAAGCCAACATGGGTGTTGAGATATGACTTTAAAAGAAAAATAAGAACCAAATAAAAAAGCACATAAATAACCTATACAAGGGGAGCAAAGTCTTCTCTATTTTAAATTTTTGAAAAGAAAATAAGTCAGGATAGACAGAAGGTACTGAAAAGAAAATGATTCGGGATAGACAAAGAATCACACATGAAATGGATAGGTTTGACTACTAAGAAAAATTTTTTTGTAGCAAATGAAAGACTCCTAGCCTAAGGCTATATAAAAGGAATAAGTTAGTTGATAAGGAAGATTGGAAATAAGAAGGAGTAAATAACACAAGATTTGATTGTTTATTATATGTTTAGAATTATATTTTTAAATTGTGTTCCAAAAAGATTAGTAGTTCTATTAAAAGAAAGTTTTTATTTTGTTATTTTTTGAAGTTGAATAGGGAATGTGTGAAATAATTTGAACATTATGAATCAAAATAAGTATGTGATTTTTAGTCTTGTCAGAGTTTCTACACATTATGCAAAGTAAGAAATTCAAATAAACTACTCTTGGTTTGATCTTCATTAATTGGCATCAAATCTAATTGAGAAAGTGTTGAACAAGAACCACATGACATGGCATTCTAGATTAATGAAGAGAAAAGAATATCCACAATTATACATGGTTAATCAACATGACCTAAATATGATATGTCCATAGAGGTAGAGGACCCAAAGGAATGTATCATGAAAGTTTATAGGCAATAAGAGGTAGTTCATAGGTAATAGGAGTTATCAAAGTCTCAGTGCATATAGTGGAGATGTCTTAGAGAAAGGGAGTTGCAAAGAGGACATCGATGATGATGAATAAAAACAAATTATTAAATAAGATGATGAAGTAAACCATCTAGAGATCTATCAATGGGAAAAACAATTTTCATAAGAGCAAAAATAAGAATTTATTCTAAACTTTTATTAGATATCCCAAAATACAAAAGATTTTAAATGAAGAGAAGTTTCTTGATTGAATCTTTGAAATGGAAAAATATTTTGAGTATAGAAACACTAAAGAATGTTGAAAAGTTAGATATGCACACACAAATTGAGGTTTCATTCATTTTTATGTTACAATCATATGAAAATGAATAGATAATAGAAAGGAAAGGAGAAATTAGAATCATGTAACTAGATGGTAATAAAGGTAAATATAATATTTTTCAAGAAAACTATGATATAAATCTATTAAATAAGCTTCAAATTTGAAACAAAAAGAAACTAGTGGTGAAGAGTATACAAAAGAATTCAACACATTAAGCATAACATTTGATTATGCATAGGATGATGAAAAACAAGTCTTAAGGTATTTGAATGATTTATACATATCAATTTTGGATTAATTGAGTTTGACAAATGTATAATATATAGAGGAAGCCAATCACCATGTGTTTAAGGAAGAAAAAAAAATTAATAGAAAGAAACAAAATAATACTCATAAATGAGTAGAAGTATTAGAGGAAGATCACTAGTGGTAGAGATTATTGAAATAATTCAAAAGAAGAAATGACATATATTGTAAACATGCAAGACTATATAGGAATAGGAGATCATTCTCATGATAGAAGATATTTTTTTAGATGTAGAAGAAGAGGATTCACTAGTCACTAAGGAGATAACTAAAGTATGATGCTAATTGATCTATGTATGTATGTGACAAATTATTTGATGTGCTTCATGATACATTTCAATGTTGAAGATACCTGAGTACAATTGTAAAAATGATCAAAGATGAAGGTGGTCTTGAGAATCATCTGATTGAATCATTCTAGACCAAAATAGATGGCATGAAAAAAATGGTAATAAATGAATTTCCTTGATTTTTGGCATATCTATTTGGTGAAAATGTATTTATCAATATATAAATGATTTTAGTATTATTATTCAAGTGTATTTGATCATAATTTTGATTGGGAGCCTAAGGAAATACATCTAAGTGAAAACCTATATAATTTCATGTACATATGTATCAATATATTTAATATTTATTTATTTTTCCTATATGATATGGATATGTGGTTTTACAATCATGTTATGGATTATGTTATACTCTATGCATCCTAGTTTAATGAGTTCATCACCTATAAAAATAAATTTGTAATTATTTGTGAGTTTGTTAATAGTCTTCTAGAATTTTTCATCTCAATTGGCTCGTTATAATGCTTTGTGCTCTACTAAAATGATAGATCTTAATTTTTTCATTCAGGAAGATGATTACAACTAGCATCATGATTTTTGGGTCTTACAATTTTTTAGTGTATGAGATATGTTTAGTGGATGTGAATTTGTATGTATGATCTATGCAGTAGTTACTAGTTTGGTCATAATAGTCTTCAATGCTTGATCTTAAAGATTGGTTCCTTCAAGAATTTTTAATTAGAGAATTTGTAGATGGTCTCTTACACCATTATTTTTTTCTATAATTTTTTTTTATGCCTCTCATAATGTATGATTGATTTGATAATAGCTAATTTATAAGCTGACTAGTTATGTTATCTTCAATTATGTTTGATCCTAACTTATTGGACTGGATTGAAAGAAGTTATAAGATGTGATTGAATATTAGTTAAGTGATAGGTTGATCTAAAACCTATTTTTATAATTGAGGTGTAAGTTTGAGTGCTAACCTACTTTAGGTCATGATGCTTTATTTGTTACTTCATTTTTGGTCAATGTGATAGATGGTTTAGGCCATTAAAAATTATATATATGAAAGGAAAATTCATTTATGAAGGTGAACTAGTGACATGGTAATGTGATAATTTATGAAGGAGAAGGAAGGCACCCACGCCTCCCAAGACATCCAGAATGTTAAAGAGGTAGCAGAACTGGTGGATGCCCTCGAAAGCAATGCTTCTGTCATGCTCAGGAGTCTAGCCTAAATCACTTTCTGGTGCCTATCCTTTTGCTCTGTTCCATCTTTCTTTTTTGTGGATGTTTCATGTCTGGCCTTTCTGTGGCCTGTCCTTTTTTTTCCAAAAACTTTAGCTTTGAACTAATCTCATTTATATCTTTTTAACTTCTATGTTGTGGGTTTCAGGAACCCTGTAAAACCCATTTTACTTAATAAAAAACATGGTGATGTGATAATTTATGTATAGTTGTATGATCTGAAAATAAAGTAGCGAGAATAGAAGAATTATGATGTGTGAGAAATTAATATAATTGATTATTTGGGCTTCAAAAGAGAACTACACCATCTACATCTATTGGATGTTCTTCTGAATTTCATTCCATTTTATTTGATTTTAAATTCCTTGTATCTTTCCCTTAACTAGTGATATTAAGTTTTCATATCTTTTGTATGTTGCCCAACATTGAACCTTATTTTTCAAGTTTAGGGATAAGTGCACTTATAGGGTTGTCAGCTTAAAATAAAAAAAATTATTACCTATTTCTTATATTATGAGTTATCCTCATCATTTTTTGTCCCTCCTTGAGTTTTGTACATAGAATTTTTGGTGCCTATGTCTATTCTATTATGCTTCTATTTGTTTACTTTTTCTAAATTGATTTAATAATTTAAAGGTTTACAAATGATAAAAATTTAGTTTATACTAATCACCCCTCACCTCTCAAAATGTGGATGTGTAATCAATTGTGAATTGGTCGACTGGTGAAGTTCAATGGTTCTCATTGAGCCCACCAGGGTTCAAATCTCGTAAAGACATCTGATAAGGGATGAGGCTGGGATCGTGCCCCGGGCGAATTTGGTGGAATGGAAGCCCCTCAGTCCTTGGCTCTCAGCCAAAGAGAACGAACTATTCTCAAAATAAAAAATTAAAAAAAATTTGGATGTGTTCAAAATTTTGTAACAAAGTGAGGTTACTAATGAAATAGTATGAAAACTAAGATAGATCCTATAACTTAGCACAAAATAGTTTTTGCGATGATGGATGATAGGATTCTTCTATAGGAATATCTTGAAGAAATGGGATTGATAGGTTAGGATATTGGTTTAGATGATTGTAAGATAGAATTGGAAGTTGAACTCAAAACTACTCTTCATGATCTAGACAATGTTAAGATAAAAGAAAAGAAACTGAAACTTTAAGAACTTGTAAAATAAGGTATAAAAAGGAAAAATCAAAATAAAAGAAAATGAAATTATCAAGTTGAATTGGAAAAATGTCTAAATTAGAATCCTTAATGATATATACAAAAATGTAAAAAATTATGTAGTAAATCCAAAAATCCAAGTTAAAGAATTGCAACATGTATCAATTGGATCAATTACACTTGATTCTCTTTCAAGCTACCTAACAAGTTATCATTATGATTCGAGATATAAATAGAAGGATTAGCATATAAATCTTATGATTAGTTGCGAACCATATCAATTTGAGGCATAAGTAATAAGAAGCATTTAAGTTTTGGTTTTTGGGCACTACTCGCGATGCCCGAAAAAGAACCTTTAAGACTGTCGTTTGGCATGCGCTACGAATGGTTGGTCATGCCCTTCAGCGTCAACAATGATGTTTCCAAGCCGCATCTTGATCCATAGAAATATTCTTCATCAAAATGAGCTCAATGCCAACATGAAGTAGACCTTTCTATGCACACTTCAATCGACTAATAAGTGTTCCTCATTGATGAGAATGTATATAGAACAAAATAAATTTATCATCCTTAGTTAGAAGATGATTCCATCCAGCCTTTCAGATTTTTAACGTTGTTTTAGGAAGTATGAACTTCAATAATAATTTAAATTAAAAATTGACCACATGTTGACCAGACACTTTATAAAATGACCCATCAATTGCAACGTGTCATTTAAATTTTTAATATCCCAGGGTGAACATACCACAATATCCAATCAAGTTTAATTTTTAATTTCTATACAATAACATATAAAATGAAAACTATGCATTTTACTTTTGGTATTTTAGACAATTAGTCAAATTTGCACAATCAGATATCTCGTTTAATAATAGAAATGAGATTTGATGATAAATAAAAAATATTATTAACTTGAAATTTGATTAATGTCTACTAGAAGATCAATAAAATTAGCACAAGTAATTTTCCATCTACTATAAATTCAATCAAATTTTGTTAATATCTATTAGAAGATCTACAATATAAAGATGATCTCAAGATAAGGTTACTAATACTCATATAGGAAATATGCCATCAAATGAATAGTCCAAATCCTACATAACACTTTCACATGTTTGTTCATTAATGCGATTTATTCAATATTTTTGTATGGACACATAGGCGTGCTTCAATATTTTTTTAATTAGATGAAGGAATTGAAAATAAGAGACATTAAACATATATTATAATACTACTAAAGAAGACAACAAGAATTATGCAATCCTATTGAAAAGAAAATAATAGTAAATCAGCAATAAAATAGAAGTATAGACAAGACAAAATGGAAACAACACACATAAAGCTAATATAGACAACTCCCAAAAATACAAAGCCACTGTATCAGCAGGCTAGCAGTACAGAGAAACAAGTCTCTACCACTCCAGAATAAAATCACACACATAATCTAGTCCGCACATGTCTATAAAAAAAGTTCTATGTATTAAAATATTTTATTTGTGCTGTTAGTCAATAGTGTACAATAGATATGTTTTAATGCATTAAGAGTAGATCTTCATAGTTATGTGTGTGACTTGTAATGACTAAAGATACTAGATAATTTATGTATGTTGAATGGTATTATTAAGTGATAAACTATCATTGACCATAAAATGATGCAAGTTTACCTATAAACTAATAAACAACGTAGTTTTATCTAATGTTACTATGTTTAAATAATGAGAATTTGTAAAAAAAAATGAATAAAATAGATAAAAAATGATTATCCAAGCATAGAAATATAAATAAATAAAAGGGCTTAATGATTTAGTAGGAAGAATAATAAAATGTGTAGTTGCAGAAGAAGAGAATAATTGAGCATGCATTGACAAATAGGAATAAAGAAAAATAGAAAAGAAGCTAAGGTGAATAGGTGTAAGAAGAATCTTGTATTTTTAACTAATTTTAGATAGAGCTAAACAAAGATTAATTAAAAATTTCTGGTGGCACTGACTAAGGAGAAAAATGACACAAAAAGGACAAGAATCTAGTGTAGGTTTTACTTGGAATAGGAGTGAACAAAATAATGTTAGGCTAGCATAGAAATTAGCTTCAAGGCAAGGTATTGATTATAGACTCGACTAAAATACCAAATTTTTTAATGAGACAACAATTGCAAAGAATAAAGATAATGAAAAATTCTTGGAAAAAATTGCAATGCCAAAAAGGGACCAAGAATAGGTGCGAAGATTGAATATAGGTATATGATAATTTTTCAAAAGATTGCAATTATTAATATTGAAGTTAGAATAAGAAATAACAAATGAAACTAAAATTGTAGTATACACTAAGGAAACTAAATTCATGACCATGTGTTAAAAAGGAAATAAAATTAAGGAAATCTTTCATAGTGTCATTTGTGGGAAATTTCTAGGTAACCCAAGGACTAAAGGGGAAATACCCCACCCCTTTAAATGTTGAAAAATCAATACTCTTAGCTCTACATACATAGAAAGAGGCTTTGTGACCCATGGAAAAAGGCTTGATCTGATAAAAATTGTGTTGTAGCATTATGTCAAATATGATTGAGAATGTATTGACTTGTTTTGTGGCAGGATTTCTGAAGGCACGACCTTCAATAGGAAATATCAATCTTATAGAAACCTTAAAAGACCCTTTTATTTATTAGAATAATAGTGCCCCAATAAACTGAGGGGGGGTGAATCAGTTGATGCCAATATAAAATACTTTCATCTTTATTGCTGAGAACAAAATACTGAACTGAAAAGTAATTGCAGTAATAGTACACACACACATGACCACCAAGATTTGTTCTCGAGGAAAATCTTGTTAAGGGAAAAAAACCCGACGGGGATGTTACCGACAAATATCTGTACTATAGGTATAATAATCTTGTTAAGAATTTTGACCCTTTTAGGAGCCAAGTATTACAATAGGTAGGTCCTAGTTAAAGGACATACCCTATTAGGAGTCTTTTACAATGTGATCACAACTAAGGAAATGACCCTGCTAGGAGTCCTACCTTGTTAAAGGCAATTACCCTTTTTTAGGTGTGCAATACATCAACTTGATTAAGAGATTTGAGAGTTAAAACCACCCTCAGGTTCTCCCAACATCGCAGCTTCAAGTCTGAGATAATTTTGTTCTGAAACTACTTCCAGTCTTCAACTACTATCAAGCAAGCTCCACCTTATGCCCAAGTGCACACCTATTTTTCTTTGAACAATATCCAATGCAACCTTAATCTTGCATTCACCTCTACATCTCACATATGCAGTTCTACACTTATTTTCCAATGATTTCAATCCTTATATAAAAGTTACACCAATTAAATTTGGGTCGGCCTTCATAGGATAAATCCTATTTACAAAATACAAATAAACCCATGCAAAGATGCACACAAAACCTTTCACAATATTATAACATAGTAATTACATCATTTTATCATTAGGATCTGCAAATGAAGCTTGCTTATCATGTTACTTGAAACGTGTTCCAAGTCAACCTCCAAATAGGTCTTCACCAATTCACATGCCATAGTTGACATCACCTATATGATCATGACTCCATATGATCCTAATAATCTCTTAATCCATTTTCCAATATGATCCTATGCTCGCACATCATAAATCAAACAACCATGAGTGTTATCCACAAAGTTCTACAATCCATTATTTGAAAATCACAGTTTCTGTCTCCTGAGAAATAGTTATCAATAAATCAATCATAACTTTGTTAGATCATCCCATAAGCATGTGCAATCATGTATGGCGACCCACAATATCATTAAGAGTCTCCCTCTAATGTATCATGTGCTAACTCTTAGTACTGTGTCTCTACAATTCTCTGCAACCTGTCTGCAAGATTCTAAATAACCAATCAATATCATATGTTGACATTAATGATAAACTCTATCATGAATGCAACACATAGTTACTGTAACATGTCTCCAACATTACTAGGACACTCCCACATAGGAATATCATCAGAATTCATGCTAATAATCTCCCCCTTTTCCATTGATGGAATCATAGATGAAAAACATCAAAAGTTCTATGAATAGCAAACTTGACTATATTGCATCTGTATCAGTATCTTTTCAAATCCTCTTCATCAATCATCAAATCCTCCAAAGGATGATCCTATGATACTCTCATGTTATCCCATGTTTTTTTTATTTGTCATTCTCTCCCCCATTGGCATCAATTTTAAAGGTGTCATTATGTCTCCAAGATTTTTTAGTAACTCATCTCAAATACATATACTCCCCCATGGGAAGCATGAAGCATTCAATCCAGATAATCAAATAGTTCTTTGATATTCCTAAACTAATGCAATTCCTGGATTAATTATTCAAGAGTAGGCTGGGGCATGACTCCTAGTATACCTCTTAAATAATGAAATGTATCCTTCGTCAAAGGTTTAATAAAAATGTCTGATATTTTCTCCTTTGTATTCATATTTTCTAACTTCACTTATTTTTCTACTACCTTCTCTTAATAAATGATACTTTATTGCTATATTTTTTGTGTTAGGAATAAGGTGTCTCAACCTTGTATATTTCCTTACATTTTCTATTTGCTAAATGTCAGCACTTTGGACAATGTGTAAGGTGATCATGATTGAAACGATTATGATGGATTCCTATGACGGTCATTAATATTTGTAAGAGCTAATTGTGAAAGATTCGATGATGGGTGAAGACATGGAAGACATGTGGAAACTAATAAATTTGAGTACTGTACACTCTTCTACAACCATGGGGTTTGGGTTCCTATTTTCTCAGAGAATGGTAAAACCCTAATATGGCTGTTCTTTGGAAGTTACCCTAAAAAGGGAAGCGCATGATATAAGCATCTTTTAGGGTTGTGAATTTTGATGAGAAGAGAGTGTATTGTTGGAACGTTTCATGCTGTTGGATTTGTGTTCAAGTGTTTATGATCTCCTGAAAGAACTTGCATTGCAAGTGTATTGTAAACTGTAACAGTTTTGATTAATACATTGTGCAGGTTTTGGAGTGCTGGGGTTTTTACCGAAAGGTTTTTCCTAGGGTATATCATTGTTTCATTCTCTTTTTCATGTATTCATGTTATTGTAGAAACATCTAAGTTAATTGTATTAACATTATGTAATTTATAAGGGTTAAATCTGAATTTGCATGGTCCTCTCCTTCAGAGTTTAGCATAGGGAACTTTTTTCTGCTCACTTAGTTTCCTTTCAGTTGGTATCAGAGCTTGGCCAATTTTGGTTCTATTTGTTAGGGTATAGGTTTTTTGAGCTAATCTTCAGTCTAGTGGGAGTATTGTTGCAGAGTATTCATAACCTTATTGCAGGAAGAGATGGAAAGTTCTTCATACAGTAGAATGGAGGTGGAAAAGTTCAGTGGCACAAACTTTGAGTTGTGGAAACTCAAGATGGAAGACATGCTAGTAGACTGTGATGTATGGGAGGCGATTGAAAATGATATCAAACCAGTAAGCATTTCTCAAGAAGATTGGGATCTCAAGGATCAAAAAGCTAAGGGTCTCATTAGACTATGTCTAGCAGATTCTGTTCTCATGAATATTCTCGATGAGAAGACCACAAACAAATTGTGGACACATCTTGGGTCTATATATTAGGCCAAGTCCTTGGTGAATAGATTGTTCCTGAGAAATAAGTTGTATTCTCTGAGAATGGAGGAAGGAGGATTCATTGCAGATCACCTGAACACATTTAACATGATGGTTGCACAGTTGACATCAACCGATGTCAAGTTGGAGGAGGAGGATTGATGTATGACCCTACTATGTTCCTTGCCGGACACATGGGACCATCTTGTGATGGCCCTTGGGAGTACTATTGTCACTTTCAAAATGGATGATGTGGTTTCTTTGCTATTATCTAAGGAGATGCAAAGAAAGACCTCTGGTTCCACCAAGGAAGCCCTTGTTGTTCACGGTAGATCCAAAGACAGAGGAAAGAAAAATGACAAGAAGTCTGAAAAGGGTAGATCCAAATCCCATGGGAAATCTAAGAATCCTGGTAAGTCCAAGGAAACATGTTGGAACTGTGGTAAGCCTGGGCACTTCCATAAGGATTGCAAAGAGCCAAAGAAGAAGAAGAAAAGCCCAAATTCTGATTCTAACAAATCTCAAGAAGATGGTGATGCTTTTTTTGTAGCTTTGGCCACCCATGCATCTGATGATGTGTGGTTGATTGACTCGGGTGCTTATTTTCACATGACCTCTCATCGAAGTTGGTTCTCAAAGTATGAGGAGTTCAATGGTGGAAAGGTGTACCTAGGTGATGATTCTCACCTACAGATAGTTAGACAAGAAAGAGTCACTATCAGATTCCCTGATGGATGAGTAAAGGGGATCAATGAGGTAATGCACATCCCAAGTTTGGCACGAAACCTGTTATTTGTAAGTATGTTGAATGATGCAGGTGTGCAAGTTGTGTTTTTGAAATATGGATGTAAGATGATTAGAGGATCTATGGTTCTTGTGAAAGGTACTAGGAGAGGTACCCTATTTCATCTTTATGCTTGCACTTCATAGTGCAATAGTTCCTCTATCTCAAGGAAGAGAGAATCAGTCTCTTCATCTCCACCATCTGAACTAGCAGTGAAGAAGTCTGTGGTAATGGGTTTCGATGGTAGTGCAGCAAGTGTACCTAAGGATGCTAATACTTTGGAAGGAAAACTTCCTACAGAAAAGACAATGTTGTGGCATAAGAGATTTGGCCACATTGGTGAGAAGGGTCTCAAAACCTTGGAAAATAAAAACCTCGTTGAGGGGTTAAATGATTTTCATCTCGAGTTTGACTTCTACGAACACTGTGTTTATGGTAAGAAAAATTGTGTTCAATTTTACTCTAGTTCTCACAAGTCTTCTAGTATTTTGGATCTTATCCATTTGGATGTGTTTGGTCCTATTAAAGTTCCTTCACTCTCCAAATCTGTATATTTTGTATCTTTTATAGATGATTATAGTAGAAGGACATGGATTTATTTCCTTAAAAGAAAGAAACAAGTTTTCAGTCGGTTCAAGGAATTTAAAGCTCTCGTAGAGAATCAGACTGGTAAAAGAATTAAGTGTGTGAGAACTGACAATGGTGGTGAGTTTTGTTTGGCAGAGTTTGAATAGTTTTGTAAAGAATGAGGGATTGAGAGGCATAAGACAACTCCTTATACCCCATAGAAAAATGGAGTTGCAAAAATAATGAATAGGACACTGATGGAGAAGGCTAGGAGTATGCTTAGTGGAGTTGGCCTCGAACAAAGGTTTTGGGCTGAAGCTATAGCCACTACTTGCTATCTGGTTAACAGATCTCCTACATCAGCTCTTGTTGGTTAGACACCCTTGGAGGTGTGGTCTGGTAAGAAGCCTTCAATTAGACATCTTCATGTTTTTGGTTGTGAAGCTTATGCACATGTGCCTAAGGAGAGAAGATCTAATTTGGAAAACAAGGTTGTAAGATGTATCTTCATCGACTACAATGTTGGTGTGAAAGGATACAAGCTTTGGGATCCTATGATTGGTAAGGTGCTATATAGTAGAAATGTTATTTTTAGAGAGCTAACACCTTCTCCTATTGTGCTACAACCAAATGAAAAAGAAATGAAAGAAGATGTTTTTCAGTTGTGTCCTACCCCTGAGAAGATTGAACAGAGAGACCGTGATGGATCTGATGATGAGGAGATCTCTAGCAGCTCTAAAAATTTAGAAGAAGAGGTAGAACAACCTCAGCCTCAACCCTTGAGGAGATCCATGAGAGAAAGAAATAAGCCAGAGAGGTTTGGGTTTTCTATGTTATATTCTAGTTGTGCTTATACCCTGATTACAAATACTGATGAGCCTAGATTTGTGAAAGAGGTTGTGGGTATGGAAGATTCAGTTTCCTAGATTGAGGCCATGGATGATAAGATGGCTTCATTGGAGAAGATCAAAATGTGGGATCTAGTACCTTTGCCTAAAGGATGGAAACCTATTGGAATCATATGGGTGTTTAAGAAGAAATTTTGTGTAGATGGCAGTGTTGAGAGGTACAAGGTCAGACTGGTTGCAAAGGGGTACTCACAGGTGGAGGGAATTGATTATGATGAAATATTATCTCCTATTGCAAAGCTTACATCCATTAGAATTTTGTTATCTCTAGCAGCATCATTTGATTTAGAGGTAGAACAGATGGATGTGAAGACAACTTTCCTTCATGGTAATTTGGAGGAAGAGATCTATATGTCATAGCTTGAGCACTATATTTAAAAAGGTAAAGAGTCTTTGGTCTACAGATTAAAGAAGTCTCAGTATGGTTTGAAACAATCTCCTAGGATGTGGTACCTTAAATTTGATGCCTTTATGTTGTCGATTGGTTTCTAAGATCGAAATTAGATCATTGTGTTTATTTCAAAGTTGACACCTTATTATAGCATTATATGTTGATGATATGTTGTTGATTGGGAAGGGTATGGGTATGATTTCTGATTTGAAGTCTCAGTTGTCAGCATAGTTTGAGATGAAAGATCTAGGGGCAGCCAGGTATATTCTGGGTATGGAAATCACCAGAGATAGATCTAACAAAAAACTTTGGTTGAGTCAGAGTAAGTATGTGAAGTCTGTGTTGGACAGGTTCAGCATGGCAGATTGTAGACCATTGTGTGTTCCTATTTCTATGAGAACAAATTTATCTGTGGATGATTGTCCAAAATCTCCTAGTGAGGTGGAGGACATGTGCCAAGTACCTTATGCAAGTGTAGTTTGAAGCCTTATGTATGCTATGGTCTATACTAAACCAGACATTGCCCATGTAGTGGGAGTCCTGAGTCATTTTATGGCTAAACCTGGATGGGTACATTGGGATGCAATTAAGAGAGTGTTAAAATATTTGAAAGGTACATCAGATTATTCCATATGCTATCATGGAAACTCTTATGGAGCTCTGCATTCAATTTGTATTCATGGGTTTGTGGATTTAGATTGGGCAGGTGACATTGACAGGCAGGAGATCCACCAGTGCCTATGTGTTTACTATGTTTGGTGGTGCCATCAGTTGGATGAGTAAGCGATAACCTATGGTCGCTTTGTCAACAATAGAAGCAAAGTACATGGAAGCTACTCATTCTTGTAAGGAAGCCATTTGGCTTAGGAGACTATGTTTAGATGTTGGTGTTTATGCAGGACAGATTACAATTTGTTGCAATAGTTAGAGTGCTATTTGCCTTGCAAAGAATCCAACTTTCCATCCCAGAACGAAGCACATTGATGTGCAATTTCACTTTGTGAGAGATATGGTAGAGGATGGAAAGGTAAGTTTGGAGAAGGTAGATACAGTAAAGAATGTTGAGGATGCATTGACAAAACCTATGGGCATAGAGAAGTTCAGATGGTGTTCTGAGTCTACGGGCCTCTCGGCCTATAGAAATTAAATCCTATTATTTCCTTTGGCTCTTACAAGGTGTCCGACAAGTGGGAGAATGTTAGGAATAAGGTGTCCCAACCTTGTATATTTCCTTACATTTGTTATTTGCTAAATGTCATCACTTTGGACAATGTGTAAGGTGATCATGATTGAAACAGTTATGACAGATTCCTATGACGGTCATTAATATTTGTAAGAGCTAATTGTGAAAGATTCAATGATGGGTGAAGACATGGAAGACATGTGGCAACTAATAAAGTTGAGTACTATACACTCTTCTGCAACCGTGGGCTTTGGGTTCCTATTTTCTCAGAGAATGGTAAAACCCTAATACAGTTGTTCTTTGGAAGTTACCCTAAAAAGGGAAGTGCATGATATAAGCATTTTTTAGGGCTGTGAATTATGATGAGAAGTGAGTGCATTGTTGGAATGTTTTATGCTACTAGATTTGTGTTCAAGTGTTTATGATCTCCTAAAAGAACTTGCATTGCAAGTGTATTGTAAACTATAACATTTTTTATTAATACATTGTGCAAGTTTTGGAGTGCTGGGGTTTTTACCGAAAGGTTTTCCCAAGGGTATATCATTGTGTCATTCTCTTTTTCATGTATTAATGTTATTGCAACAACATCTAAGTTAATTGTATTAACATTATGTAATTGATAAGGGTTAAATATGAATTTACATGGTCCTCTCCTTCAGAGTTTAGCGTAGGGAACTATTTTTCACTCACTTAGTTTTCTTTCATTTTGTCTTAGAATGCATAATAGGGTTCTTTGACATATTTATTGTTCTAGTATTGTCATAATAGATAGTAATTTAATCTTCAAGACATAATCTAATGTCCTTCAACATCTTCTTCATCCATATGATCTATGTACAATTGATTGTTGGTGTGACATACTCTAATTCTTCTATAGACTGAGAAATGCAGTTCTACTTCTTGCCAAGCCAGGAAATCAACCTTTTACCAAGGAATAATGCCCCTCCACTAGTACTCTTTCTATCATCTACATTCCCTGCCCAATAAACATCAATAAAACCATGAAATGTAAAGCCCTGTGATCTATCATACCATAGACTAATCTCAACTATGCCCTTTAGATATCTCAATATCCTTTTTACTGCCATAAGATGAGATTATTTATGATCTTCTTGAAATCTTGCAATAATTCTAAGAAACATTAGCAATCTCAGGTCTAGTGTGTGGTATATACTGAAGACCTCAAATCATTGATCTATATCTTGTTTGAGGTACATTCTTTTCTTCATCCTCAACAGATAACTTAGTCCCAATTACCATAGGGGTTCCAACTAGTTTACTGTCATCCATGCCAAACTTTTTTAACAGTTCTTTAAGATATTTTGTCTGAGATATGAATATCCCTTATTTATTTTGATTGATCTTCAATCTAAGGAAGAAATTAATCTCCCCAATCATAGACATTTCAAATTCACTTTTCATCTCATCTGCAAACTTGTTACACATTTCATCATTTCTTCCAAAGATAATCTCATCAACAAAAACTTCAATGATTAAAATACCTTCTTCATTTATTCTTAGGTATAAATTTTTGTCAGGATTCCCTTTCTTAAATCCCAAATGAATTAGATACTTACCAAATCTTTCATACCAAGATCTTGGTGCCTTTTTTCAACCCATATAGAACCTTTTCAATCTGTAAACTAGATCTTTATTTTCTCGTAAAGGAAATCCACTAGGTTGGTGAATGTATACTTCCTCTTCTAGGTCTCCATTAAGAAAAGCTTATTTCACATCCATTTGATATACTTTGAAATCCCTTTAAGAAACATAAGTTAATAAGAATCTAACTGCCTCAATCCTAGAAATAGGTGCAATAGTTTCTTCAAAATCAATTCCTTCTTGTTGTGAATACCCAAGTTACATATTAGTCTAGCTTTGTTCTATCAACAATACCCTCTTCATTCATTGTGTTTGTGTATACCCACTTGGTACCAATCACATTTTTATCTTTAGGCCTTGGAAAAAATTCCAAAGTGTTATTCTTTTGAATCTCCTCAAGTTCTTCCTTCATGGATTTGATGCATGATTCATCTCTGCATGCCTCATATGTGGACTATAGTTCTTCTTGTGAGATCAAGAAAATGGAATTTGTAGTTTGTGACCTCTCTTCTCTATGTTGTAATATTTTTGTAGTTCCCTTGTTGTTGTCACCAATGATCTGATCCTTATGATGATTTCTCAGAACATATTTAGGTATTTTTTGTTCCCTCAACTCCACACTTATGTCATTGTCAATTTCCAGAACATCCTGAAATGCTTCATCCCTTTCATTCTCACTTTCTATAGTCAACATATTGTCCTAATTTGTATTCATGTATTCAAAGGAGATCTCATAGGGGTTAAAGCCACACTATTTTTCTCTAACTTGAAACTTTTCATCTACTCTCACATTAGCACTTTCAATCAGCATCCTAGTTCTCAGATTGTAGCATCTATAGGCTTGACTTCTAGTATAGTATCCAAGGAATAACCCTTCATCACTTCTAGCATTGAATTTCCCTATACATTCATCTCTCTTAATGTAGCATTTACTACCAAAAATTCTAAAATAATTGACAGTAGGTGTCTTACCATACCATATCTTAAATGGTGTCTTGCATGTTCCTTCTTTGATTTTTACTCTATTCATTGTGTAGATACTATTGTATTGATTGTTTCTCTCTAATGCATATGAGGAACCTTTCCTTTTATTAACATAGTTCTTACAACATCAAGAAATATTCTATTTCTTCTTTCAACAAATCCATTTTGTCGTGGTGTCCTAGGTGTAGAAGTCTGCCTCATAATACCATACTTTTCACAAAAGGTGTTAAACTCATGTGAAGTGAATTATCCACCTCTGCTTGATCTCAAACGCTTTATCTTCAAGCTTGTCTCATTCTCAACATTTTCCTTATAAAACCTAAAAGTTTCAAATGCTTGTAATTTTTCTCTAAGAAATCCAACCCACATCATTCTAGAGTAGTCATTAGTAAATATGATAAAGTAGATATCTTTGAAGTATGACCTGGTCTATGTAGGTCCACACATATCAGTATGAATCACTTCCAACTTTCCATTAGTTGATGTCATGCCCAAAAAGTGAGCAAAACACAATTATAAAGTTTTTCTAAAACCTACTAACCAACTACAAACAACCACACTAACGCAACTAAGAAGAGGACACTAACTGGCACAAGACCCTATGTGCATGCATAACGATACAGAGAGAAAAATAGACAATAGAAAATATTGAAGTGTCGAACAACACCCCAAAGGTCAAACCATAGAAGATTGACCAAGTTGACCAAGTTTGACCAGAAGTCAAACCTCATCAAATAGCTCCAATCCAAGCTTCAAGTTTCCTTAGACTACTAGCTTTGACTGGCATGCAAATCAAGACGGTTGACTAAAACTCAACCAAAGTTGACCAAAAGTCAACTATGCACTGAAGAATGTGCAACCAAACTAAAAGGGTAATGAAAAGCATCACAGAATACTTGGGTAGGCAAAATGAGGCATTTGACCAAGGTTTGACCAGGGGTTGACCAAAAAGTCAACTGTGCCCAAATACATCCTACCAAGATTCTATTAAGTCTAAGACATGCCAAGGTAAGATTTATGCATGCAAACTGAGACAATGTCCAAGGTTTGACTAAGTTGACGAGAAAGTGAACTGTGCATAAACTTGGCTTCCTACAAGCATCTAAAGTTTAACAACATAACTGGTAAAGGTTGTGCATGCAAATTGAGATGCTTGTCTCAGGTTTGACTAGAGTTGACCAAAAGTAAACCATGCATGAAAGTTGACCTTCAAGTCTAAAGAGATCATTAAGACCCTAGACGAGGTTTGAGGACAATGATAAAAATAAACCGATAACGTCAGAATAGAATATTCAATAAACTATTAATTAAATCTTTAATAAAATAATCTAATCTTTTTAAAACAAGTTAATCTAAATAAGATTCAATTTCATTAATTTAGAAATTAACCATGTCATAGCATGATAAATTTACACTATATTATTCGAAACAAAATTTTAAATGAACATTTGCTTTTAGCATAACAACTAATTTAAATATGCCAAAATAAATTAATCAATTTATCCAATAAAAGGGAAAAATTTAAATGTTAGAGAAATAAATTTATTTGAAATTATCTATTACATAAATAATCCTTATTCAATAAATTATTTTAACTTAATGTCAAAAGTAATAATAATCTAACATTTAAAATATAATAACATTTTAATAAAATAGTAATAATACATACTATTATTAAAAAATAAAGAAAAACTTTTATTAACTAACAATAAATCCTAAGCACATTAAATATATTATAAACTAAGAATTAATAAAACAACTTTTAACTTTAAACATTTGTTTATACCCAAAATAGGGTTTCTCCACTACACATGGGAGGTCGAGCGCCAGTGGATGGAGGGGTCACGCACAGGAGGTGGAGGTAGGCAGTGAGTGTGAGCAGTGGTGGGAGAACACGACGGGGGTGCCACTCTGCCCACCACTACATGCATAGTGGGGGCATGTGGAGCCGGTGTCACGTGGGCCTCCACCACCGGCCACTGCTGTTGTAGTAAAGAGGGAGAAGGGGAAGTTGTCGCGGGGTTCACGGGTGGGGATTAAGGCTTTGGCCCGCCCCCATTCCATTCAACAAAACAAAAAAATCAATTTGTTCGCCCTTCGCTCAATCCCTAATTTAGGATTTAAATCATTTATTTTTATTTTATTTTAATTTATTTTAATAAGTTTTACTATATACATTATAAATATTTTTATATATAAATATATATAATATATAAATTTCAATTGCAGATAAATAGAATTGAATAAGGTAAATTAATTGCTAGTGAACAAAAAAAATCCCTAAATTTTAAAATAGGAACTATAGGGAGAGATTTTTATAAAATTTTAAACATATCATTGCAATCCATAAAACAATCTTAACAACTTGTATTTGTAAAAATTTTACTTTGAACATTTTATTTTTCTAGAAATATTTCAAAAAATATACTAAGTACAAAATAAATTAATTAATATTATTATTATTTTGTTCTTAATACAACAATTCATTTTGCATGAAAAACTAAATAGATTAATCATAAACTAAAATAGAATTTTAATTTAACTTTGTCAAGGATACATTTAAAATAAATTCTTCTATACTAAGAGAATATATATTTGTATCTTAATGACAAAACAAAAATGTAAGTTGCATCTATTTATGTAACCATAAATTTTAATGTTCTAAATTTCAAATAATTCTTACACTTAGTTCAATAATGGTATATTTGAAATTAATCAACAAAAGAACCTATTTTCCAAATTCCACATTTTTTCGTATACAATTTTTTTGAATTTTCTATAAAATCAATTTTTTTTTACAAGGAATCCCTTATTCCAAATTTTGGCATATACTTGAAAATTAAATTTACAACAATTTTCAAATGGAAAATTTTTTTTCTTCTCTAAGTCCATAAATCTAACAAGCCGTATGTCCAGCTGGGTACCTGTAAATGTAAGGTTGACCATGGAGGCTCACCTCCCAACCTAGGCCTTTTCAAGGCCAACCCCATGCTAGGGGATCCAATTTTGGAATATGGTACAAGCAGAAAACTCAAGCATGAAGGAAAACATCCACACATTTAAACATTGAAGTCATAATCCCAACAATGTTTTACAAGAGGAAGGCCTCCAAGAGACCTTCCTGAAAATAGGGTAGAGGTGGACTACCAGGAGGAGAAGCCACAACATAATACAAATATCCTTAGCTAGACATGGACTTGGGAAGACCATCTCCAATAGATTAGGTCTAACTCTCCTTATGCCCATCTAGGGGACCGTAGGCCATGCTTGGCATCATGGGTATCTTGGAACCCCATGTTTCATCCCTCCACACATGGGAGACTCTGCACAACCTGGGTCTTCTTCCTACTACCCCCTTCAAGGTTGCTCCACCCTCCCTAGGGTGAGTAAGCCTTGAAGAATCCCATCCCAAATAGAATACACAAAGGAAAAACAATAATTTACATAACTTAAATTTCAAACCAAAAATCTTGAAAAGCCATAGACTCCATTAATGGAGCTCCAAGCTCAAACTCATGAAAGAAATTAACAAAAATATCACAAGATCCTACCTTGACCCAAGCAAAGGATGAAAACTAAAAATGCAAACTCCTTCCAAGCTAGTCCTTCCTAAGCTCCTTCAAAACTGAAAAGGTCTCCAAATCTAGAGAGTGGGTGAACACTCAAACCTTTCCCAAGGCTTTCCCTAATTAGGCAAAGCTCCTAAAAATTAGTATCCAATAAGAAGAGAGGAAGAAAATTCCATTCCTTTCTTCCACTTACCTTTTTGTTATAAGTAGTGGTTGTCGTTGCACCAAAAGATCGACATGTTAATGCCTGATACAACCACTGGACTTATAGAAGACACAAGAGGCGGTTAAGCCATGTCATGAATCCCAAGGGGAGCGCTGGCCATTTTTCCAACAATCTCCCCCTCAGTGTTATCCAAGGGGATTCAAACCTGTGACCAAGCTCTGATACCACTTGTTACAATTAGTGGTTGTTGTTACACCAAAAGATCGACCTGTTAATGCCCGATACAACCACTAGACTTATAGAAGACAAAGGAGGTGGTTAAGCCATGTCACGAATCCTGAGGGGAGAGTTGGCCATTTTTCCAACACTTCCTTCACCATAAATGGATTTGAATGCAAGTTGGGAAGAAGAGAGAGGTTAACCAAAACCTCACAACTCTTCAAATTCGACCAACTTGGAAATCTTGACTTTAGGGGAGTCATAAATGAGTTTTAAGGTTCTTAATGGGCTGAAAATGACCCCTAACCCCTAAGGTACCAACCTAGGTAGCTAAAATTGACCCCAGTTAATCTATGGGAGCCCAAATGACCCTCCTAAACTCCACCTAAAGTTTACACACGGATTTCAAGTCTTGGTTGACTATCTAGAAACTTCCCAACCCAAGGTAAGTTGATTCTACCCTAAGGTTAAACCCTTGACCCAATCAAATACAATTTACTAACTATGCCAGCACTTAAGCCACAATTTGCCAAATTTGGCACATTAATTAAAACAAATGACATGCTTAAGTCACAATTACATTTACTAAATTAAATACACACATGCAAACCACATTCACGAAAATGAAAAACTATACAATGAGGTCCATGTTTCTTTATACATAGAGGACCTTGGAATGCACGGTATAAACATAGGTTAACTTATCCTGCACACTCATTGCACACATAAATAGGTCCAATTAACATGATATAAACATAATACATCATCAATACAACATGGTTTAAAAATTATGTTTTTAAATCAATTAGCTAAGCATAACTTCATTTTCCTAAACCAACTTTTCATCCCAATAGTTTTAAACATCATATAACATCATATGTGGCATCATCATAACTGAAATTGAATCAAAACATGTAGTATCTTAAGTGTACCCTGATTACATAATCAAGTACCAAACATATAGCGTAGGATTCAATAGATCCTTAAATACATAAGTGTCTCAAATAGTCAAGTATGTATATGAAATAAGTACTGAAAGTATGGAAAATAAAATAGTATAAATATGATTGTCTACTAGGTCTCACAGTTGAATATTCTTTTCTTGCAAAACTAATTCTTCTCTTCTTTCCCAAGACACACTCTCTACATGTAGTGTTATCAGGTTTCACAATATTAGGTAGATCTTTGATAGCATTATTGTTAGATGCCTTAACAATGTTATCAAAGTTGATATGTGACAAAATCTTCTATGCCATAACCAACTGTCATGAATTTTTGCAACAAAAAAACTGACCTCAATAGAGTTTAATTGAAATATATTACCTCTCATCTTAGTACCAGATGTGATCAGTTCTCCATTAGAACCTCTAATAGAGCAGTGACCATCCTTGAATTCCAAATGATATCCCTTATCCACAAGCATTTCAAAACTCAATAAATTATGTTTTAGTCCATCCAAAAATAGTACCTCATCAATGTTAGTCTTTCCATATAAAGTAATTGATCCTTTACCAAGAATTATTCCAGGATTATTATCACCAAATCTTACAACACCACCATCAAACTTCTTTAGTTGAATGAATCTATCCTTTTCACTAACCATGTCATGTGAACATCCACTATTAATTAACCAATCAGTTTTCTTATCAAGATGATAAAGTAAAGGTTTTTCTTCACATACATGATCCTCTTCTTGATAGCAACAAAACCCAACACATCATTGAATTCATCATCTAAATCTTTAGATCCATCACTAGCATAATAGAATTCCTTATCATTCTTATATTTTCCATATTTAGGTATATGCTTAGTTATTCTAGTTGGACATCTATATGCAAAATGACCAACCTTATTATAGTTAAAACATTACAAGGGTAATTTTACCTCAAACTTACATTTTCCTTTCATCTCTCTCCTAGAAATCAGGGCCATGATCTTCTCATCCACCTGATTGTATAGTCTTTGAATCTCTTCCCATTCTTTAGCATATTCTCCAAGATCTTTGATGTCCTTGTAATTTACTCTGCTAGATCTAGATTCAAAAGATCCAATTCTATTAGCATTCACCTTAAAAGTTGTCTCCATCTTAGGTAGTGCATCTATTAGTGTTGCAATCTCAAAGGTAGTCAGTTTAACTACTAACATTTCTCTAGTGAAATCTTTGTATTGTGGTATAGTTTTCCCCAAAGCAAGAATATTGGGTTTGTAGGTAGGGGTCACAGACTTGAGAATTTTAGCTATGACTTCATATTTTGTATAAGTGCCTCCATTGTTTCTGATTCCAATCATAGAATTAGATACTCTCTGACCATGCATCTTTATTGTTTCATCATCCTTCATTTGTATTATTTCCATCTTTGTTCTCTAGTTCTTCAATTTTCTCACTTAGTGTATTCATCTCCTTCATATAGTACAATTAGTCTTTTCTAGATCTCACTTTTATTTGTTAGATCTCTAACCTCTATGAATTCACCATCAGATAGTGCATTAACCAAGGCTTTATTTGCAACAAAATTGCATACAAACCTTTTCCTTTCTTCTTCAGTAGTAGTCAATATTTCAAGGTCTTCTTCCTTCATGATAGGAAAATCTTTCCAGGTAACAAGACAATATTACAATCCCATACACATCAGATGATTCTTCATTTTCTCCTTCCATGCATCAAAATTTTTTGAATCAAACTTAGGACTCTCTTTTCTGAATAAGGCAATCTTGATCTTTACCTCAAGCTATAAGGATTCATGACTAGGGACCAAAGGCTCTGATACCAATTGTTAGAATAATAATGTTCCAATCAACTAAGAGGGGGAGTGAATTAGTTGATACCAATATAGAATAATCTCATCTTTATTAGTGAGAAAAAAATATAGAATTGAAAACTAAATGAATTAATAGTACACACACATGAACAACAATATTTTTTCTCGAGGAAAAATAAGTTAAGGGAAAATATCCGGTGGGGATGGTACCCACAAATATCTATACTATATAGGTATAATAACCCTATTAAGAGTTCTAACCCTATTAGGAGTCGAGTATTATAATAGGTAGATCTTGGTTAAAGAACAGACCATGTTAGGAGTATTTTAGAATGTTGATGCAAGAGCATCTTGGGTCCTTGGCAATCCTATGTCACCAAAAATATATTTGAGTTTTTCTGTGTTGCGTGGTTCCTACTTTGACAAAGTTTGTTTGATGTTGCTCAGGTTCCTTTGTTTATCGGTGTTGGTTAGTTATCTCTCTGGCGCTTGGTGAATTTCTCTGGCGCTCAGTGATGCTTGTCTGGTGCTCGGTTTCCTTACTTACCAAGTTGTTTGTTTTGGATTTATTTTGAGGCTGACTTGTGCATTTAATTGGGTCATAGATTTAATGTTGGTATCCATCATTGGGAAGCATGTAGACCTAGATCTATTCATCCCTTCCATTGATTGTGGATATGAAGGCCAACTTGGTTTGGTAGCCTCTTGTATAAATGTAGTTGTTTGGTTAGAGTTTTGGGAGTCAATTTTTAGAAGATAGAAGATAGGAAATTAGAGATTGTTGTGAGTCCTCGCATGTTGGAGGACTTTTGTACTTGATTTTAATATCTAGCCTAAACTGGGAAGACCTTATAGCCCGACATGTATGAATCAATTTGAAGATAATATATCATAGTGATCTGCATTCTCTCTCTCACTGTTGTGTGTTGTTTCTTATGTATGTTATTCTACAATGTGGATCTAGTTAGGGTGTGCCTTTGGCCCTTCTCCCTATCCTCCTTTGCATTAGGTGGTATCAGAGTGAGGTGAGATCTAGATCTAGGTTTGTGAATCTAGACTTGAAGGTTCCTTCTTGTGAAGCCCTAATTGAAATGTTGTGGGGTAGCCGATTGCGATCTGACCTGTAAGTGTAGAGGGTTTTCAAGATGGTTCATGGGAGGTGAGATCCAGATCTAGGATTAGAATACATGTTGAGAGAACTTACTGCTAGATTAGAAGTTTTTGAAACAACCCAGAGAAAAGGAAGACATGTTGAAGATGTTAGTGATGATGAAATTGAGGTAGAACAAGGTGATGTAGAACCTGCACCTATGATGGATCAGGGTGAGGAAGGATTCTTGAAGGTTTTGACAAGTTTGAAGTCTACACCACACTTTAATCCTCCCGAGTATGGTGGAAAATTGGATTATTATGAATTGGTGGTTTAGATCACTAAGATGGAAAAGTATTTTGAGTATGAAACTGTACCTGAGGATAAGAAGGTGAAAATTGCAAGCACAAAGTTGAAAATTCATGCATCCTTATGGTGGGAACATCTACAACTGGATAGAAAGAGGAAAGGAAAAGACAAAATCAAGGTATGGAGTAAAATGGTGAATAAATTGAAATGAGAGTTCTTACCTTGTGATTATCAGATTAACCTAGTTAGGTGAATGCAAGGTTTAAGGCAGAAAGATAGCTTGGTAAAAGAGTATACCGAGGAATTCTAAAGATTAGATATCAGATCTGGACATGATGAAGATGATGTGGAAAGAATTGCTAGATACATCAATGGTTTGAGAGTTTCCATCCAAGAAGAAATCAATTTGGTCAAATTGGAGAACATTGAAGAGGCTTATCAAATTGTATTGAAAGATGAGGAGAAATTGAATAAGAGACATGAGAAAAGACAAAGAGGTAGAGGTGGTAGATTCCCTAGAGGAAGAGGTAGATCTCATGGTGAAAATAGTAGATCTGAACCTGAAAAGACAACTCCAGATAAAGGCAAGACCAAGTGGAAAGGTGAAAGTTCATCTAGAGAGAGAGGCAGTTGTTGGCATTAAGCAAAATTGCCACTAGTGACAACACTTATTTGCATTCTCAGTGCAAACCGAGCAGACAGTGCAAACCGAGCAGACAGTGCAAACTAAGCAGACAGTGTAAACCGAGCAGACAGTGCAAACCGAGCAGACAGTGCAAACTGAGCAAACAGTGCAAACCGAGCAGACAGTGCAAACTGAGCAGACAATGCAAACTGAGCAGACAATGCAAACCGAGCAGACAGTGCAAACCGAGGAAGTTAGTACAAATTGAACAGGACAATGTAAACCGAGTAACATCATGTCTACCGAGTCACCAGTATTTACCGAGTGATCAGTATGAACCGTGCCTTCACTTCTACCGAGTGCATGACGATGCCGAGTAATGCAGTGGACGCTGAGTATCAGAAAGTCACCGAGTCAGTTTGCAGGAACCGTGTAACCATACTTGGGCCGACTTAGTGGCACTTATGTTTATTTCTCAAGCCGACTTTGTAATTGTAATTAATTGTTTAAGACTTGCATATAAACAATGTTGTAAAAATGTCAAGATGTATGAATGAAGAATATATGTGAAAGAGAAAGAAAGGCAGAGATAAGCAAATTACAGAAGGCTTCAGCAGTATAAGGAACAGCAAAGACAAATTCATCACAGAAGGTGATCCGTACATCAGCGAATCTCAATCAGCAATCGAGTTGCAAAGCAAGAGATCTACTGTTTCATCCTAACAGGTGAATCAGTACTAAATCCTTTAACCGGGTAGACTTAACAGTATTTTGTAAAATCTCTTTACCAAGTGCATACTTCATTGTATGTTTGTAAATCCTTTAACAGGGTGGATTTAGCAATCCTTATTGCTCCTAACAGGGCAGATCATCAGAAGTGATCAAATTGTAAGCCTTAACTGGCCAACTTTATTTTGCAGTATTAAAGCTTTGTGGGTTTCATCCCCACCCCAGTTTTACTTTCTATTAGAAGGTTTCTGGGTAACCAAATCTATGTGTCACTATTGTGAATGCTTTTAAGTTTCATGCTTTCTGTATGCAAAAGGTTAAAGTGAATTACATGTTAATACATCTGTAATTGAAAGAAAATTTGGAGTTACTGATTCACCCCTCCCCTCTCAGTAACTCGGTTAATTCCTGAATATTTCCAACAATTGGTATCAGAGTAGCATTGGTTCTCAAGATAAAGCTTAACTAGCTTGAGCAAAGATCCAGGACAATGGAGGTATTCAAACTGAACAAGGTGATTGAAAATGAAAAGCTAGATCTGGAAATGGCCATAGCTAAACTCAAAGAAGCAAAAGAACATCTTTCCCAATCCCTAAGAAGAAGGAAGGAACTTGCAAATCAGATGAATGATCAGAATTACATTGAAGAAAAGATTGAAGATCTTTTTCCCTCAAATAACTCAAATGAAGCAAACAATGCTGTCAAAGAACTCCTAGAAAAGAATGGGTCTCTGCAGGAAGAAGTGAGAAAATTGAAAAGAGAACAAGAACTACACTCTACAAGATTCTGTGAGATCTTGGAACAAAGAAACAAGTTGAAAGATGAATTAGATGGAAGAAACATTGAAGTCCAAAATAAAACCCTTCAGCTAGAAAACCTAATTGATCAGATCTCTCATACAAATGAGGAAATTCTGAATCTAAAATCAGAAATAGAAAGCACAAGAGAAGAACTAAGATCTGAAAAGGAAATCAATCTAAGATTGGTGGATGACCTAAACGCTGAAAAACAAATCAATGAAGGAATGCTGAAAAGTCAAGAAGACCTGAATCAGCTGTATGAGCGAAATCTTCATAGGCAAAAAGGAAAAGCAGGACTTGGATACAAAGGAGAAGGTGAATCTTCTAAGCAAGGTACTCAAAGAAATCAAAAACCTACTTGTAATCATTGTGGTAAAATAGGACATACTTCAAATAAATGTTGGAATAATGAAAAAGTAGAATTCAATGGAAAATGTTACAACTGCAATCAACCTGGTCACAAAACAAATGAATGTAGGGAAAAACCTAGATTCAGAGGTAATTGTCACAAGTGCAACAAACAGGGTCACAAGGCATCCGAGTGCAGATCCAAGACATTTAATCCAGCAGAACAAATTATGAAAGCAATGTTTGGATGGGACTACAACACCTAGTGTAGATGTCATTACTGTGGAGAATATGGACACATTGGCATGAATTGCATAAAACATCATCTAAGGAAAAGAGATACTACCGTAAGATGCTTCAAATGCACTAAACTCGGTCACATAGCTAGAAACTGCATGAATGCTAGTGAAGTTGAAAATGGAAAGAAGAATGAAGCAACTAAGGTCAGGAAACAGGTAAGACAAAAATGGATTCCTAAAGCTACCGAGCAATCCACTCCAAGTAATGGAATGGATGGCTCTACCGACTCAAACTAAATTTCCAAGAAAGCACTGGAACTGTATTCTCATAGACCAATCTCAAGCAGTTCCAGAACTGAATTAAAAGAAAGATCTAAATCAGCATGCAAGATGCAGTAAGATCACAGGGAGGTCGGTATCAGTCTTCACCGAGCAAGGTCGGTACCCGTCTTTACCGAGCAAGGTCGGAGCAATATGAATTCCCGAGTTCACCGAGTTGCGAAGTCTTTACCGAGCAATTAATTCTTAGTGGGTGACAGTCTGTCAGAATTCATACCCTAATTTGTAATGAGCATTAATGATAGAGTTGTAAACAAAAAGCAAGTAATCAAACTCATTCTTCACTGCGAACCTTTAGCACTTTGAGAGTAGAAAATTTCAAGAGCAACCCAGTGATTCAATACTTTTGCGAAAGGAATTTTCTGCGAGCTACCATGGCATCATCCAGCACTTCAACAAAGAAAGGATCTGATATGTTAGTCCAAGGGGAGTGGAAAGCACCAGATTTCAAGATCGTGCCCGCAATTGCAGCAGCCCTAGATCCGAACGGAGCTCAATCTCAGATTCCTCCTAAGGTACTACTTATTAACGATATCCGCAATCATTTCAACTGTTCAATTCATGAAATGGGGAACCTAGAACTAGATATTGTGCGTGAGGAACTATGTGTGGATGGTATTCTGAAACCCGAGCACAAACATCTGGAAGATAAAGGTTTAGTTCACATTGCACATCTACCTCGAAACTTTTGAGATAAATGGGTTAGATACATTCTCAGCTGAGTACATGATGGCAAGATTTGGCTTGAGCAACCTATAGAGATCACAAAGAAGATGATTCATCAAATCACCGGTCTTCCCATGTTGAACAAAGCTAAAACTACCAAAACCCTAGGTCGGACGGAACTAGAGAAGAAAACCCTAGCCGAGTGGGATGGTAGAGGCATAAAAGTTAGCAGCATTACCAATGCTGAACTGAAGTTTGGTACACACATTATTGCCCATAAGATTTACAGTTCTAGTCGACAGAATAGTGTCTCCTGTGAAGCTATTGACCTAGCATACAAAGTGGTCAAAAATAACTTAACATTTGACCTAGCCGACTTATTGTTAAAGCAGTTTAACAAAAATATGGAAAGCATTAAAACTTCCAAAAACAATCCATGTAAGTTTGGATCCTTATTGGTCTGTTTATTCTTCTATGTTCTGAAATTCTTCCCTTCTAAAGGAAAAGTTGTGTGGAGAAAAGATGTGCCAGTCCTCTATGAAATAAATGAATACATCTCAGAAATGGGTGAAAATTTTGAAAGCATCATGGATAATTATTTTGAGTCTTTCAAAGAGAAAATGAATGATAGATTTCAGATTCCACAGAAGTTGGTGGAAGATTACAAAGATGGCATTTGTTTTATGGTGGATTGTGATAATGTATATATTCAAGCAGTTAAACCGAGGACTTTATATGTAAAACCTCTTCCTTATGAGGTAAATATTGATGAAACCAAGGATATCATTGAAGCTCTTCTTAATCAGCCTCTCAATCCCAAAGCTCCATATTTTGGAACATATGATGAAGCTAAGGTGAGAATTGAACTAAGCATAAAGCTTCCACAGGTAGTAAACAAAGGAAAGAAGAGGATAGCCAAAATGCAAATGATAACCGAGGACAAAGAAGAAAAAGATGAAGAAGAAGAGGAAAAGGATGAGAAAATAGAGGAACTAGAACCTGTAAAGAAGAAAGGAAAGGTATTTATCACTAAGGCACCTAAGCCTCCTACTGTTGTATTTACAAGGAGAAATACAAGAGGCAAGGCAGACAAGGCAGATAAAGACATAGTATTCAAAAGGCCTCCTCTAAACCTTCAAGAAAAGCTCAAACTCTTTAGAGACGGATCAGGATCTGGAGTAAGTAACATAAAATCCTTAAGATATGAAACCAGATCGGAAACAGAATAGAAGGAAATAGAAGATGCTGTTATTGAAAAGATGGGACAGTGGAAATACTCTCCTGAAGAAATAGCCCCACAGGTTCCAGCAGTTCTATTGAATCCAATAAAAATGAGATGGAGCAATGCAAAGCAAACGGTGATAGACATATTTGATCAAAACCTGAGACAGTTGATGCCGAGCTTGAAAAATGATGAAGTAAAGAAGGCATTAAAAGAAAATGAAAATAAGATGACATTGAAGTTCAATACTTGTTTGATTTTGATCAACAATATTGAATCGGTTGTGAAGGCTGCAAATGCTACATGGAAGAACATATACCACCTTCACCAACCGAGTATTGAAATAGTCATAATAAAAGATATTGAAGATGATAGTGATGAACAAGAAGAAGACACTGAGGTAGATGATACTGTGAGGATAGCAGCAGAAGTCATTGCATCCCTTCCTACCTCTCCAGTAAAAGTTTCTACATCCAACCCTGAGACACCTTCAAGCATGGTTGTGACAACTTCCACATTTGTCCAATCATCCTTAGCAACAACAGAAGCAGCTACCATTTCTTCTACCGAGCTGCAGTCTCCTGCACCATCAAGTTTTCCAGCAGTAAGTTTTCTAGTTTTTGAATCTTCAAGTGTAAATATCTTAAGTTCTCCAGTAGAAAGTATGCCAGTCTCTATAGCCAGCCCTACTTTATCTACTGTCACTACTACCAAAGCATTAAGTACAGATAAGCCTAAGGCTCTACCGAGTATAAAATTTTTGGGTAAGAATATAGTAGAGGATATAGACCTAGATGAAGAGATAGAAATTCCTACATTAGATTTTGCAAATCTATCAGCGGACCAAATGCAAAATATAGGTGAGATCCTCCAAAGAAAAGCAAAACAAAAGAAACTTAAAGAGGAGAGAGAAAAGGAGTATCAAATCATCAAGGATGCTAAGGACATTTTGTCTGATGCATTAGGCATTAAAGTAGACTCCTCCCAACATGTTTTGTTACAATTAGCAGAAGCAGTTGAGAAATACAATGAGGATTCATCCAGGACAGAAAAGTTAGTTGAAAGAGCCGAGAAGAGATTCAATAATAAAGTGCTTGAGCACATTGCTCAGCACATAGCTATTAACCAAGTAGAATTGTCTTCAGTTTTGTCTAACACTGAATCTATCTATTCGAATGCTACCTCTCTTTTGGCCAGACTATGCAACATTGCCGAGTTCACAAAGGATGATAAGGATAAAATGAATAAAATGGATGAGGACATGAAGATTAGCATACAGAAGCTGCAACTTGAACCAAGTTCAAGCTCTACTCATCACATGAAAATCTCACACCTATCAAATATGCAGTCTGATCTACTGAAAGAAGACACAAGGATCTGGTCCACACTGCTAGACATCCAACACATGATCCTTCCCATCATGAATACAATGTATAAGCACATTGAACATTCCAAAACATTGATTCATGACAATCAGTTCTCTATAGCAGATCACATGATTGAACTCTCTGCAGAAGTCCAAATTGCTATACAAACATGTAAGATCCTGCAAGAAAGTTGGGACAGAACCCTGGCACTAATAATGAAGGTACATTCTGATTTTCTATCAAATTTTGGATTCTCTCTGTAAATAACTTGTATATGCACCTTTGGCATTATCGTCAAAAAGGGGGAGATATGTATAGAAGGAGAGATATGTATAGAAGAATATTTGTATAAGAAATAGTTAGCACATGGAAAGGGGGAGACAATGTATAAAGCCCTATAACAAAGACAAATTTTGAAAAATCAAAATAAAACTCAGCATGATTCATGTATATAAGTTTTGGCCAATAAGTGTTTTTGTCACTAATGCCAAAGGGGGAGATTGTTGGCATTAAGCAGAATTGCCACTAGTGACAACACTTATTTGCATTCTCAGTGCAAACCGAGCAGACAGTGCAAACCGAGCAGACAGTGCAAACCGAGCAAACAGTGCAAACCGAGTAGACAGTGCAAACTGAGCAGACAGTGCAAACCGAGTAGACAGTGCAAACCGAGCAGACAGTGCAAACCGAGGAAGTTAGTACAAACCAAACAGGACAATGTAAACTGAGTAACATCATGTCTACCGAGTCACCAGTATTTACCGAGTTCAAAACCTACCGAGTGATCAGTATGAACCATGCCTTCACTTCTACCGAGTGCATGACGATGCCAAGTAATGCAGTGGACGCCGAGTATCAGAAAGTCACCGAGTCAGTTTGCAGGAACCGTGTAACCATACTTGGGCCGACTTAGTAGCACTTATGTTTATTTGTCAAGCCGACTTTGTAATTGTAATTAATTGTTTAAGACTTGTATATAGACAATGTTGTAAAAATGTCAAGATGTATGAATGAAGAATATATGTGAAAGAGAAAGAAAGGCAGAGATAAGCGAATTACAGAAGGCTTCAGCAGTATAAGGAACAGCAAAGACAAATTCATCACAGAAGGTGATCAGTACATCAGTGAATCTCAATCAGCAATCTAGTTGCAAAGCAAGAGATCTACTGTTTCATCCTAACAGGTGAATCAGTACTAAATCCTTTAACCGGGTAGACTTAACAGTCTTTTGTAAAATCTCTTTACTGAGTGCATACTTCATTGTATGTTTGTAAATCCTTTAACAGGGTGGATTTAGCAATCCTTATTGCTCCTAACAGGGCAGATCATCAGAAGTGATCAAATTGTAAGCCTTAACCGGCCAACTTTATTCTGCAGTATTAAAGCTTTGTGGGTTTCATCCCCACCCCAGTTTTACTTTCTTTTGGAAGGTTTCTGGGTAACCAAATCTATGTGTCACTATTGTGAATGCTTTTAAGTTTCATTCTTTCTGTATGCAAAAGGTTAAAGTGAATTACATGTTAATACATCTGTAATTGAAAGAAAATTTGGAGTTACTGATTCACCCCTCCCCTCTCAGTAACTCGGTTAATTCCTGAATATTTCCAACAGCAGTAACTACTGAGGTGGGTATAATAGAGGTAGTTTCCAAGGAACTTGTTACAATTGTGGAGAAGAAGGACATGGATCATTTGAGTGTACACATGTAAGTAAGAAGGCTAGTAGCAGTAGAAATGCTTTGGTGCAAGAAGAGTCACCAAATTAACCTGAGAAGGAAAATAACTTGATCGTAAGAAGAGCACTTTGGAATGAAGGTAAAAGGGAAGATCTGGTAAGTTAAAGTTTTTTTAAGACAAGATGTAGAGTTTCTGACAAAGTTTGGAAGGTAACCATTGACAGTGGTAGCTTGGAGAATCTGGCATTTGAGGAAATGGTCACAAAGTTATAGTTGAAAAGGTTGGAACATCTGAAGCCCTATCAAATTTGATGGATCAAAGATGAGAGTACACTCTTGGTAAGTGAACAATTTTATGTGAATTTGAAAATTGGAAAGTACTATAATAAGGTGTTATGTGATATCATGCCTATGGATTGTTGTCATATTTTGCTGGGTAGACCCTAGCAATATGATAGACATGTTATATATGGTGGGAGATTGCATAACTATACTATTTGGGTTGATGGAAGAAGAAAAATCTTGTTACCTTTGATGGAAGAACCTGTTAGTAATGTTTGCACATCTATGAAAGTTTTCTTAATGGAAGAAATAAATTTGGTTAATGATTTAAAGAAAAATGATGCATGTATTATTGTGATTCCTAACAAATCGAGTAAGAAAATAGAGGATAATGTCCCTGAGGAGATTGATAAGTTACTCACCAAGTATAGTGAAATTATTTCTGATAATGTACCTGATGGTTTTCCACTGAAGAGAAGTATTGATCATTGCATGGATCTTATCCCTGGAGCTAGTTTACCGAATAAGGCACCTCATCAGTTGAAACCTACCGAGAATCAGGAATTGAACCAATAGATTCAAGAATTGTTACAGGAAGGTTTAATCAAAGAAAGTTTGAGTCCTTGTGTAGTACCTATGGTATTGGCACCTAAGAAGAATGGAGAATGGTGAATGTGTATTGATTCTAGAGAAATCAACAAGATAATAGTGAAGTATAGGTTTCCTATACCAAGAATGGATGACATAATGGATAGTTTAACTGGAGAAAAATATTTTACCAAAATTGATTTGAAAAGTGGGTATCATCATATCAGAATCAGAGCAGGTGATGAATGGAAGACTTCTTTCAAGAAAAAAGAAGGTTTGTATGAGTGGATGGTTATGCCTTTTGGTTTAACTAATGCACCAATTAATTTTATGATGTTGATGAATGAAGTTTTGAAGAAATTCTTGGGTAAGTTTGTGATTGTATATATTGATGATATTCTGATATTTAGTAAGACCATAGAAGAACATTTGTTGTGTGTTAGACAAGTTTTACAGAGATTGAAAGATGAAAAGTTGTTGATAAATCTGAAAAAGTGTTCATTCATGAAAGAGGAGATTTTGTATTTGGGATTTATGATTTCAGCTGATGGTTTGAAAATTGATCCTAAAAATGTTGAAGCTATTTTGAATTGGCACACCTAAGAATGCTAGTGAGGTAAGATCATTTCATGGTTTGGCAAGTTTTTACCAAAATTTCATTAGGAATTTTAGTTCAATTTGTAATGCTATGACTGAGACTATTAGAGGAGATAAAAGAGAATTCAAGTGGACACATGGAGCTGATAAAAGTTTTGAGGCTCTGAAGGAGAAGGTTGTTGAATTGCCTATTTTGTCATTATCTGATTTTAATAAGGTATTTCAAGTGGAAGTGCAATTGGAGCTATGTTGAGTCAATAAGGTAAACTTGTTTCTTTCTTTAGTGAAAATATGAATGATGCAAAAAGGAAATATTCTATGTATGATCAAGAATTCTATGCTATTGTTCAACCACTAAAGAAATGGAGACATTATTTGATGCCAAGTGAATTTGTGTTGTTTACCAATTATAAGGCTTTACAGTATTTGGGTTGTCAAAATAAGTTGAATTAGAGACATATGAAATGGGTTGAGTATTTATAGAGTTATACATTTGTGATAAAGCATAAGAGTGGAGTCACTAATTGAGTTGCTAATGCATTGAGTAGAAGAAGATCTTTGATGACCGAGATGAAAATTGGAGTTCTAGGCTTTGATGACATGAGAGATTCTTATGAATTTGATCCTAATTTTTATGAGCCATGGAGAAAGTGCAGAGCACCTAGTTAAGATCAACAAAGTACTAAATGGGAAGAAAATTTTATTCAAGGAGGTATGTTGTTTAAAGGTATTCAGTTGTGTATACCAAGAGGACCAATGAGAACTAATTTGATAAAGGACAAACATAGTAGTGGTTTGGCTGGACATTTTGGTGTTGATAAGACATTGAATTTGCTTAAGGAGAAATAATTTTGGCCATAGTTGTATAAAGATGTTTGGAAATTTTTTAAAATGTTTCAGAGTTTTTCAAGTTGCAAAAGGAGTTAGTCAGAATACTAGATTGTATACACCGATTACTATACCTGAGAAACCTTGGATTGACATCAATATGGATTTTGTTCTTGGCTTACTGAAGACAGTAAGAGGTAATGATTCTATATTTGTTGTTGTGGATATATTTTCTAAAATGGAACATTTTATACCTTATAGATAGACATCAAATGCAATACACATAGCAAATCTTTTCTTTAAGTAAATTGTCAGATTGCATGGATTATCGAGGAGTATTATCTCTGACCAAGATAGTAAATTTGTTGGATACTTTTGGAAGACTCTTTGGAGAAAGTTTGGTACTGAGTTGAAATATAGTTCTACATTTCACCCACAAACCAATGGATAGACAGAAGTTGTGAATAGAAGTTTGGGTAATCTTTTGAGATGTTTAGATGGAGAGACACTTAGTAATTGGGATTCTATGTTGGCACAAGTAGAGTTGGCATACACTAATTTAGTGAATAGGAGTACTAGGAAAACACCTTTTGAGATTGCAAATGACATATAACCGAGAGGTATATCATATTTAAGAGACATTGCTGATGAAAGAAAGAGAATTGATGAAGGAGTAAAATTTGTTGAGTACATGAAGAAATTGCATGAAGATGTGAAGCTTAAACTAGAATAGAGTAATTAGAAATACAAAGACAGAGCTGATAGATTAAGAAGACATAAGACTTTTGATGTTGGTGATGAAGTGATGGTTCATTTGAAGAGAGGCATATTTCTTGTTGGAACATATGGGAAGCTAAAGATGAAGAAGTTTGGACCTTGCAAGATTTTGAGGAAATTTGACAATGGAAATGCATATGAGATTGAGTTACCTGATGACATATATATATCACCTATATTCAACATTATTTATTTGTATGAGTTTCATGAACCTGATGAGGACATGATAGTATTGAATATGCAGAAGTACAATGGGAAAATAGTATATGGAATATCTAGAAAAGTGGAAGAATAGACCGATTGAAGACAGTTCATGGATTTCACCATCTGAGTTGGATGTAGCTTGGATCATACCTATTTCATGATTCAGAGAATCATTTCAAATAACCCCAAGTGTCTGATGCAGGAGCATCTTGGGTCCTTGGCAATCCTATGTCACTAAAAATATATTTGAGTTTGTCTGTATTTCTCGGTTCCTCCTTTGACCAAGTTGGTTCGGTGTTGCTCAGTTTCTTTTGTTCACTAGTGTTGGTTAGTTATCTCTCTGGCACTTAGTGAATTTCCCTAGCACTTAGTGATGCTTGTCTGGCACTTGGTTTCCTTTCTTATCGAGTTGTTTGTTTTGGATTTCTTTTGAGGCTGAATTGTGCATTTAATTGGGTCATAGATTTAATGTTGGTATCCATCATTGGAAACCGTGTGGACCTAGATCAGTTTGTCCCTTCCATTGATTTTGGATCTGAAGGCCAACGAATTAGTTTGGTAGCCTCTTGTATAAATGTATTTGTTTGGTTAGAGTTTTGGGAGTGAGTTTTTAGAAGATAGAAGATAGGAAATTAGAGATTGTTGGCAGTCCTCACATGTTGGAGGAATTCTGTAGTTGATTGTAATAACTGGCCTAAACCGGGAAGGCCTTACAGCCTAGCATGTATGAATTAATTTGAAGATAATATATCATAGTGATCTACATTCTCTCTCTCACTATTTTTTGTTATTGCTTCCGCATTTTGTTCTGCAAGGTGAATCTAGTTAGGGTGTTCCTTTGGCCCCTCTCCCCACCCTCCTTTGCATCAAATGAGATCCCAAATAAGGAATTGACCCTGCTAGGAGTCTAGTAATATTAAAGGAAATTACCATGTTAGGGGTATATAATACATTAACTTGATCAAGAAATTTGAGAGTTAAAACAACCTTCAGTTTCTCCCAACCTTGAAACTTCAAGTTTGAGATAATTTTGTTCTGAAACTGCTTCCAGTCTTCAACTATTGCCAAGAAAGCTCCACCTTGTTCCCAAAAGAACAAATATTGTTCTTTGAACAGTATCCAATGTAGCCTTACACTCACATTCACCTTTTCATCTCATATATGTAGTTCTACACTTATTATCTAAGGATTTCAATCCTTATATACAAGTTAGAACAATTAAATCTAGGTCAGCCTTCATAGTATAAATCATGTTTACAAAATACAAATGGACCCATGTGAAGATACACATGAAACCTTTCACAATATTATAACATAGTAATTACATCATTTTATCATTTAGATTTGTAAATCAAGCTCTCATATCATGTTACTTGAAATGTTTTCCAAGTCGGCCTCCAAGTAGCTATTCACCAATACACATGACATGGATGACATCACCTGTATGATCATGAATCCATATTATCGCAATAATATCTCAATATAGTTTCCAACATGAGCCTATGCTTGCACATAATAACTCAAACAACCATGAGTTCTATCCAGAAAGTGATGCAATCAATTTTTTGAGAATCACAATTTCTATCTCCTGAGAAATAGTTATCAATAAATCAGTCATAAATTTGTCGGATCATCCTATAAGGATGTGTGATCATCGATGGTGACCCACCATATCATTAGGAGTCTTCCTCTAAGTTCACATGTGCTAACTCTTAGTAATGTGTTTGTATAATTCTCTACAACCTGTCTGCAAGCTTCTAAACAACCAATCAATATAATATGTTGACATCAATGATAAAATTTGTCATGAATGCAACACATAGTTATTATAACATGTCTCCAACATTACTAGGATAGTCCCTCATAGGAATATCATTAGCATTCATGCTAACATTATTAGCATTGAAATAGTGGATCATTTGGTGTTTAGGGGAATTTTTAACTCAGTCAATGATCTTCTTTAGGATAAAGACTAATATTTAGGGAAACTAATTTATAGGCAAAATTTTTACAGAAGAAACTATAATAGCACTAAAAATACCAATGAACCTTTTGGATGAGTTTCCTCATCATGGTGTTGTAAGGATTGACAATAAAGGGTATCATCTATTGAGAGTGTCATCTACAGCTTGTTAATAAAGGGTGTCAACGATTAGGGTGTAATAGGAGGCTCTACGAATGAAGTTTCATTTTAAGTTCTTATTCATGTTAGGTAGGAGGGTATTGTTTTCAAGATAGGTATAAATTTTCCCATAGGAGGATGATTTGGGACCCAATTGACACATTTGGTAAGGTGACAAGTTCTCATTTTAAACAAAATCCCCATATTGAATATTAGTTGGCCAATTGTGTTGATGATTATGAGGTATTCATACATGACTATTATAAAATAATCCTATATATTGCACGAGAATCCCTCAGTCACCAAATTTTAGAGAATCTTAGAGAAAAGGATAGTGAATATGTTTTTATTACACTATATAATATAGACACAGTTTTCAAAATTCTAGTTTTAAACATAGAGGTAGAATCCCTTGAAGCAAATGTCATAGATTATAGGTCTTGACACATTGTTCAACTCATGGAAGATTGGGTATAGAAACATTTCAGATTGGAGCTAGTTGCAATGAAGCCCAAAGTGGACCAATCCATTAAGGTAGAGACTCAAAAGGTTAATAAAGTTTGTTGATCTACTTTAATGGTTTCAATAAGTAAGCCCTTATGAATTTAACTTAGAGATTCAATATCTATGCTAAGTAGGTATTTAGCCATTAGAAAGGCTCATTATCTATCAACTTGGGGTGTATGCTTGAAATGGGTCAATAAGGTATAAGCACTAGGAACTCTATTATAGCCATTTTATCTATAGATGAAAAGGAAAATATGGTGGAAACAAAGTGCATAGAAAGGAAACAACTTGAATACTGCACAAAAAGTATCATCTAAACTGAACTAAAATAGATACCATAAATAAAAATCCATGAAAAATAAACATGTACTAGTTTGTCTTCTTTTGCTATAGGAACAAACATAGGAAGGGATTTTCAGTGGTTGTGGGAATAGACAATTATCAAGACAAAAAATAACTACTGTATGAAAAATAACTACTAAGCACTACAAATGGATACTCACTAAGTGTGCCCCCTTAGTGAGTCTTCTCAAAGTTCAACTGTATGCTTGAAAACTAGAATATCAGATGATTCATTCAAAATGTTGTTACATACTAATGGCTAAAAGTGTTATATAAACTAAAAGTTAGAAATGACAATAACTATGGTTCTAACCTCCTATGGAGTACCTTAAGCTTATTTATAGAAAGGAAACTCATAAATACTACTAACTAACATAAATTCCACTCCAATGCTAATAGGAGGATGCTAGTTATTACAACATGAAGAAAGAAAATAAAGTTATGCCCCAATGGTAATAGGTCAAAACTGTCTATATCATAAATAAAATCTAGCATAGAAAATATCGCTAGATCTATTCTACATCAAGTATGATCATTAAAATTCTATTACTACACTTTATGACCCATAGAAAATACTTTATGATTTCTTCAAGATTCATCATGTGGACTTTGTCCTCAAATGGTTGGTTGTTATAACCTCCTTTTTGTAAGGCTTTTGAATGCTTCTCTTCTATTCTTGTATTATGACATTAGAGTTCCCAAAACATAGGCATATACATTTCACTTTAGAATAAATATTTGTCTATCCACATACATAATTAACATAGAAAAAGGTCATAAACTATCCTTCACCATATAACAAAAAAGGAACCATGAGTATAAGTTCATAACCATGACAACGGGTTTAGGAAGTTAATCAAAATGTCATCATAAAATATCATAACCAATGTATTAAAACCTTAAAAATATCTAGGAAACCCTTGGTAAGACCTATCAAAACATGAAAGATATAGAAAAAATAGAGCTATTTATTAGGTTCAATAGTCCCCCCAACGATATCTCTTTTTTTTCATCTAGCAAGATTAGATTTCTCACTCGGGTTTGTATTCTACAGTCACCTAGAATGATTTGTGATGATCCTCTTATAGCTAGGCTCTAGTGACATCCCTTGTGGTTTTCCAACCTTTCTCATCTACAGTTTTCAACTACTTAGCCAAATGCATCCCCATATTATTTGAAATTTAGAATTGGTCACAAAAGCACTGATCACTAGAAGATGAGTGGAAGCCAATTGTTCTATCTAACCCTTCCCAAATTCATATACCAAGTGGACCTACAGATGGGTGAATAGTAGTTTTATAGGGAATATGGATCTATTTTTTTTAACTCATATGTTAAACCATTCCATCTCTATGCAAGGTAAACCATGACTATTTTTCCTTCTTTGAGACCCATCTTTTCAAATTCCTTAAATAATTCCTTCCTTATGGATGATATGTATGGTCTATAATTATCCCTATGTAAGATCTTTTTCCAATCATAGTAGACAATCCTCATATTTTTGCTTCATCCCTAGGACTGAGAGGAATTCTAATCTCTTTATCTATGTTCATTTTGAATTGGCACCCTCTATTTATTTCATTTTAAATTAGTACCATCTATTGGAATTTGGTTTGATCAGTTCAACATAGCTACATGTTTATGTGATATATAGGTTCTTGAAACTTGATACATATGTCTTATCATGATATTCACTTGGTATTATGCTAAATAAATATACATTCAATTTTGATGCAAGAATAAAACAAGTTGAGTAAAAACAAAATGATGACAAAATGACAATCAGATTATGAAATGAAAAAATGTGTTCTACAAGTTCCTCACCATGCTCTTGAATTTGCATTTAAAATTAATGTAAGTTCTTAATAAATATGTCAAGTGATTATATGATAGTTATTTGATACTTCTTATATTGGCATTTAATAGATTGGATACATACATGATAGTTTGTTGGTTCAATGAATTATATGAAAGTTTTTTTAAATATCAAATTATTCTTCATCAAAATTATTGTAAGGCTTCAGTCAGTACAGGTGAGTAGGAACATTATTTTTATAAAAAAAATTGTTAAAGAAGATTAAATTTATTTTTATATTTGAACTATTTGTTCTTTTAACATTATTAGAATATAATACTTACTAATCCTTGTACCTTTTTTGGAGGTTGTAATCAGATTATAAATAATCTTGGTCTTGTAAAATGTATAAGTGATGCTAAATAAATATTAAAAATACTAATTATTATTTCTCATGTCTTAGCACAATTTTATGGTGCTCAATTTCTATGAGGAAAAACACTAATTTATTACTATGTCCCTCTTTGGAGATTGGATCTAAAATATGTATTCAAGGAAGAGTCATGTCCATGAGAGGACATGTCTCCACAAGGTGGAGGCATGTCGGTTCATGGAATTCCTATTTGAATGTGAATTTTCATTTCAGTTTAGAAACCCAATCACTAATTGGGGCTTATGCATGACTTAACAAAAATAAATGTTTATCAAGTACAATTTGATGTAATATTGCACAAACAAATATCCGATCTGAATCAATGATAATAAATACTCGATCAGGATTATGTCTGGAACATGAAATAACAATTATCTGCAAGTAATAATATCTAAATACATATCAATATTATACTTGGCACTTATGATGTTTTGATCAAGTGCAAGAATGATAATCAATTAGATCAAATGGTGATATAAATATGAACAATTAAATATGTGTGTATGTATATCATAGAATCGGTTATCATTCCAATATCTAACCAAGGTTGTCATTTTGTTCAACACTCCCTCTTACCTGACAAAGATAAGGTATTAACCAAGTAAAGACCATAATATACTGATCAATTGTGAGAAGAGATATCACCTCACTCATGATATCAAAAGATATGATATGTTCATTGATAGTATCAAATTATGGTATGTGCATTGAAATCAAGTCTCATGATGTCTTACTATAACAACTCATGACATTTCCATGGATATATTACCCACCATTATTACCTCCTAAGGATCATAATGATCTTCAACTAATATCAAGTCTCATGATATCTATCAGAATGTCCAAGAGATATTAACTATCATGAAATGTCCATGGATATCAAGTTACATGATATCCATCATGAATGATGTTACCTCACATTGACATCAGGATTATGGAATGTCCACGAATATCACATCACATGATATCACCATAAAATCACAATGTAATATCCATCACTATGGCATGTGCACTATCATCAAGTCACATGATGCCTACCATAAGGATATCATTTCATGGCATGTCCATGGATATTAAATCACATAATATCCACCATTAATGATGTTACCTCATAGTGACATTAGGCATATGGCATGTCCATGAATATCAAGTCTCATATGATATTCACTGAACTCATATATTTTCTGGTATGTGCACTAGAATTAAGTCTCATGTTAGCTACCAAATATTATATCTTCTCATGGCATATCAATAGATGCTACATCTCATAACATCTACCATGACATATCTCAGTAATATAACTCATTATGGTTACACACCACTTAGTTAATATTACGTAATACATATGAACTATCATGACATGTCCATGGATAACAACCATATGATATCCATCATGATAGTAGGTTAAACTATAGTAAAATTGTCACCTTACAATAGTAACCAAAGATAAGTATACATCTTTGAAAGATCATCACCATTTGAGATGTTTATCATGGCCAATAAACTCATGTAATTACACACATGACATCCACCATGAACCATATCAGAGGGTGGATCCATCTATAAATTTTCTCTCCTAGACTATAATGTAAAAGGATATAAATAATATATCACTTATACTGAGACTCACTCTCATCTCTAAGAACTAATATCAACCTCCCGACCTTCTCGTCCAAGGTTTCCTCTATAGGTTGGTCAGACTCCCTCTAAATGTTGAATCTAACATTGATATGACATGTAAGCCTAAAAGATGTAGTAACTTTGATTCTTGACTCTGTCTTGCAACAATGAGACTCTCTCTCCATTAATAGCAGTTTCACCATAGACTATTCCTATGCCACAATCGAGTAAAATACCCTTGCCAATATGAGAAACTATATAGAAAAGAAGTGATACTTCTTCTAAGATATATTATTCTTCATGCATAAAAACCTCTTGGATGCATATCCACAAAAAATACTTCTCTAATGTGACTTTGCAACACCAAATTAAGTTCTTATTGACCTCGATTCCACAAAGTATGTACAATATGATACATTTTTAGAGCACGATAACCCTTAAGATACAATAGAGCCCAACTGTATGAATGACCTATACACCCAATCATATTGTCTTCTAAATGTAAATATTCTTTGTGAAAAATTAACTATCAACTCAACATAGTCATCCAATATCTATTGTAATCCAGCCAAGTCATCTCCTGTTCAACCATGGTCCACCTGCAAGGTCATTGGCAAGAGGAACATTATCGACAAACATACAAGATCTCAAGTTGATATCCCAAGTCTCTCTAATGTCCTTTAAACAACATAGAGACCAAAAACATCAATAGGACTCTCACTGTCAACCTTATTGGAATGAGAAAAACTTTTGAAGAAGGCCACATCGAAGTAATAGGTCATCCTAATCATAAAAAAATCAATAGAAGTCCAAATGAGCTCATCATAAAGTATATCCATTAACTGTGTTTTCAATTCATTCCATTAGAGAAACTTCAGTGTCCTTAGAACTTCTAATTTTAGATGGATTCCAGATGCTCATAGTGCCATCACTCGTACCATCAAAAATTACTTCTTAAAAAATATTTAAGTTCATGCCATAACACATGTACACAAACCTAAAATATAGAACCCAACACTCGATGGAGTTTGATAGTTTGGGTCCAAATCATTATTAAGCCAAGGATCAAGGGCCATAGATAAAGTATATTTTCCCTAATCAACAATATTTCAATAAATAGTGGACATCAATGTGGTAGTTCTTGATTTAGATTACAAATTAAATCCTGATGGTCTTGTTCATCTTCGTAAGTTTGAGATCAATGAATATATCGACACCCTATTCAACCATCAAACCAATATAGCAAAGTTTATGATCCCACACCATGTCTCAACTCTCTCCATTCTTAATATAAGGATTGTTGTGTTCAATAATTTATATTTTTATACTATAGAAACCTTTCCAATGCAATGGGCCATGCAACCCATGATCTCTGACCACAATTCCTGTTAGAGTAGTCTTATGTTAGCTAATAATTAAATCATTTAATTATTAGTTTATCATACTCTAGGCTTAAGTTTCACTTAGGCGCTTTATAATTCTTTAGGGTTTTAGCCTTTAGGGTTTCGTGTTTCCTTTTATAAGGATTCACTTCTTTCATTTCAATAAAGAGATTGTATTTTTTCATCATTGTTAATAGAAGCTTATTTTCTTGCAACATGGTTTTGCAGTCTCTGGCCTTTTGGCCACCATAGCTTTCTGTCTTTTTGCTTCTTCTTTGTGACATTCTTGCATGCAGGTGTTCTTGGGATGATTTGCGTTTGTCAAATCTAACATGGTATCAGAGCTCTCCTGTTGTTCGCTGTTCGAGTTTTATTGAAGCACAGAGGGTTTCAGAAGTTTTTTTTGTGGATCTGGGGGGGAACCAAAATTTGGCTCACCTTGGGCAAAAACGGACACCACCATTGTGTCCGGAAGGCCCAAGAACCCCTAAATCCATATAAAACTTGTCCATTTTGGACACAGTGGCATCTGAGGCAAAAATTTTTTGCATACTAGGGCCGTACGGCCCTGGCACGCACTCCGAGGTGGGTACACGGCGATTTTTTTTAAAAAAAAAAAAATATTTTTTGGGGGCGCCGCCCAGCGGCCACCCCCGCGCCGCCCAGCAGCAACCACAACCGCGGCCACCGCCCGAGCGGCCACCGCAGCCGCGGCCCCCGCCACTGCAGCAGCCTCGGCCCCGCCGCCCGCGCCCTCTGCTCCGCCGGCCCTCCCACCGCCGGCACCTCCGCCGCCCTCGGCCCCGCCGCCCGCGCCCTCCGCTTCGCCGGCCCGCCCACCACCGGCAGCACCGCCGCCTCCCAGCCCCGCTCCGGCCCGCCCAGCCGCCGCCCGGCCGGTTTCAGCCCCCGCGGGCTGCTATTCGTAGTAGCACGGTCATATGACCGACCAGGGGCTGCGGCCCAGCCCCCGGAGCGCGCCATGTGCCCGGGGGCCTATTTTTTTTAGCCCCTGGGGCTCTTATCTTGCCTTTTTGGGGGTACCTGGGCTTTTTTCGCTCTACAGGGAGCATACGGGGGCCTTTTTCTGACTTCTTTATATCGTCGGAAAGCTCTTTTCGAGCTCTTTCCGATGAAGGAGGTTAGGGTTTTGGGTTCTACCATTTCAATAGCTTTTTTTGCTGTTGAAGTCTGATGTCTTTTTTTGCCTTCCGGGAGTCATATCTGGCTCATCCGGACTCCTTTTTCGGCAAACGAGATATCGTCGGAAAGCTGTTTCTGTGTACTATTCAGTGGCAGAGGTATTTCTTCCAGATTCTACTCCAGATTTTCACTCCTCCGAGTTATGCAGTTTATGCCCTCTGGTGGTGTGCTTGGTTCTACAGGTCCGGGGATCTCTTCTTCTGGTTTCTTAGTGCACTCTTCTTTCTGACTTCTGAGCTTGCATGCTCTTTTTGATGTATCTTTGTTCTGTAAACGCACTGAGATAAAGTGCCCTCTTCTGTATTTCTGGGATCTTTTTCACCTGGTTCAGTTTTAGTATTCGCACTCAGTTATAAAGTGCCATGGGGGGATTCTGATGCATTTGCCACTATAGGCGCATCCACTCTTGTCAAGTGAGCGTACCTTCCACGACATTAGCCCATGTAGACTATGTCTATGACACCGCCCTTTATCCTGTGTGTGTGCTTCTGTTGCACTGTTGGTGTTCCTGGTTCTTCTTCTGCAGCTATTTTTGGCATCGCATTTCAGTGTTCCTGTCACCTCTCCCAGTTCAGCATTATGGGGGGTTCACCTGTTGGTTCTATTGCTTCCTGGTTCGATTGATCAGCTCTTCAGACACTTGTCTTCTCTACCTGGTCATGCACTTCAGTGGGGGTTCCAGCAGTATCTTCTGACAGATTTTTCAGACATGTTTCAGAGGAGTTTCTTGCTCTCTTCTTGTTCCTTTCTCTGGGACATCTTTTGCTTTATGTTTGGGTACCTGATCAGGCCTAGTTGCCGGGACCCATCTTTCCTGCTTTCTGCAGTAGTTTAGCTTTTTTTGCTTCTCCCTAAGTTACACTTAAGGGGGGGTGTTAGAGTAGTCTTATGTTAGCTAATAATTAAATCATTTAATTATTAGTTTATCATACTCTAGGCTTAAGTTTCACTTAGGCGCTTTATAATTCTTTAGGGTTTTAGCCTTTAGGGTTTCGTGTTTCCTTTTATAAGGATTCACTTCTTTCATTTCAATAAAGAGATTGTATTTTTTCATCATTGTTAATAGAAGCTTATTTTCTTGCAACATGGTTTTGCAGTCTCTGGCCTTTTGGCCGCCATAGCTTTCTGTCTTTTTGCTTCTTCTTTGTGACAGTCTTGCATGCAGGTGTTCTTGGGATGATTTGCGTTTGTCAAATCTAACAATTCCCTCAACTCTTATTCATACATATGGAGTTTTATAATAACCACAAAGTGACAATATTAACTAATTAGATTATCATTTCTTAAGTTGTGTTTGACATAGACTTCTCTTTGTCTTAATTATGGTCTTTCTTTAAAAAAAATCACGTATGTGTTATTGCAAGGACAACAAGAATATATATATATATATATATATATATGTATATATATATATATGTATGTATATATATATATATATATGTATGTATATATATATATATGTTGTATATATATATATATATATATATATATATATATGTATATATATATATATGTATATATATATATATATATATGTATATATATATATATATATATATATATACATATATATATATATACATATATATATATATATACATATATATATATATATATATACATATATATATATATATATGAGCCATAGATAAGTATATTTTCCCTAATCAACAATATTTCAATAAATAGTGGACATCAATGTGGTAGTTCTTGATTTAGATTACAAATTAAATGCTGATGGTCTTGTCATCTTCGCAAGTTTGAGATCAATGAATATATTGACACCCTATTTGACCATCAAACCAATATAGCAAAGTTTATGATCCCACACCATGTCTCAACTCTCTCCATTCTTAATATAAGGATTGTTGTGTTCAATAATTTATATTTCTATACTATAGAAACCTTTCCAATGCAATGGGCCATGCAACCCATGATCTCTGACCACAATTCCCTCAACTCTTATTCATACATATGGAGTTTTATAATAGCCACAAAATTACAATATTAACTAATTAGATTATCATTTCTTAAGTTGTGTTTGACATAGACTTCTCTTTGTCTTAATTATGGTCTTTCTTTAAAAAAAATCAAGCATGTGTTATTGCAAGCACAAGAATATATATATATATATATAATATATATATATATATATATATATATATATATATATATATATATATATATATATATATATATATATATATATATATATCTGTGTGTGTGTGTGTGTGTTGATCCCTAAGTTTGGTTCTCTATTAGTGTCTTACACTTAGTCCTTTTCTAGGCAATGTTGGTCAATCATCATTGTGACCGAGTCATCATGTATAGGCTGAGTCAAGTATAGACTTGTATACTATGCATTTACCAAGTAGTTATGGCTGTGAAAGTCAGAAGGTCACCGAGTACTTTAGTAATAGCCGAGAAAGCTTATGTTGGCTTGTGTAGATATGTCAGTGTCGAGCTCAAGGGTATGAAGAATAGTGAATGCTGAGTGCCAGAGATTTCTAATGCCGAGTAAGCCAAATTAGACATATGTGTTTGTAATGGCACAAACACTTAGGTAAACCATTTTTGCCAACATCTACATTATATTTATTATTTTTGAGGGAAATCATGAACATGATTATGCTTTATAATCATAATCATTAATCCCTATGTAATCCATGTAACCAAATAGATTTAGGGGTATGGTTTAAGCAACATAAGTAGACAATCTAGATCGTTGATCTTGGTTCATGAATTTTATCAATTGTTTATATAAGATGAGATCCGAATCCTAAAATGTATCAAGGAGACTAGTATGATGAGAATTGTATGAAGGGATTTCATACATGCAGAATAGAGAAGTGTTTTGATTATTAGAAGCAAAGATCAGTGACCGAGTAGAGGAGTGAAGGATAGAATAGATATATATTTGATAAAGGAAATCTAATCTATATTTTAAGGAGAAGATATATTATTAGAATCATAGTGCAAAACTAAAGGATCGGGTACTGAATCTATCTAATAGGTGAATCGGGGAGAATCTCTTAACATAGTGGTTTTAATAGACCTAAGTAAATCTCTTAATTGAGTGTTTACTTTGTTGTAAGTTTAAATCCTTTTTCAAGGTAGATTGTATAAGTCTTAAATATCTTAATAGGGAAGACCTCTCATAGGGTAGATCATCATTTTATGATCAAAATTGTAGCCTAACTAGCAAACTTTAGTACTACAGTAGTGAAGATTTGTGGGTGTCATCCCCACCCCAGTTTTACCTTTCAAGGATTTTATGGGTAACCAAAATCATTGTGTTATGTTTCATTTTCATGGATGATGATTAGGATGTTAGATCTATTTTAGTATTGAATTTTATGTTTGTGTTATGCAAGTAATTTTATGTCAAAATGGAATTATTGGTATATATCTGATTCATGCCCCCTCTCAGTATATCACTTTCTCATAATATATTTCCAACAATTGGTATCTGAGCCAAGTATCTTAAAGAAGTGTAATCACTTGTGAGTCAAAGATCTTGAGATGGAGGTTTATAAGTTGGGAAAGATCATAGAGAATCAGAAGATTGAAATTTATCTTGCACTACATCAACTTGAAGCAGCTAGAGGTGAACTAAAGAAATCCTTAAGCAGAAGAAGAGAATTGGAAATTCAGAAGAATAAAACTCAATACCAAGAAGAGGATACTAAAGGAATATTTGACAATGGTAACTCTAATGAAAGTTCTAAATCTATTGTTGGAAATATTCAGGAATTAACCAAGTTACTGAGAGGGAGGGGTGAATCAGTAACTCCAAATTTTCTTCTAATTTTAACATGTATTTTACTTTTAACCTTTACATACAGAAAGCATGAAACTTAAAAGGCATTTACAATAATGGACACATGGATTTGGTTACCCAGAAACCTTCCAAAAGAAAGTAAAACTGGGGTGGGGATGAAACCCACAAAGCTTTAATACTGCAGAATAAAGTTGGCCGGGTTAAGGCTTACAATTTGATCACTTCTGATGATCTGCCCTGTTAGGAGCAATAAGGATTGCTAAATCCACCCTGTTAAAGGATTTACAAACATACAGTGAAGTATGCACTCGGTAAAAGAGATTTATACAAAGACTTTTAAGTCTACCCGGTTAAAGGATTTAGTACTGATTCACCTGTTAGAATGAAACAGCAGGATCTCTGCTTTGCAACTAGATTGCTGAATGAGATTCGATGATGTACTGATCACCTTCTGTGATGAATTTGTCTTTGCTGTATCTTATACTTCTGAAGCCTTCTGCAATTTGCTTATTTCTGCCTTTCTTACTCTTTTATATATTCTATATCGTATATTTCATTACTTGTGCATTTTTTCTTTTATTTCTACATCATTGTTTATATACAGGTCTCAAACAATTAATTACAATTACAATTGCACAGTCGGCTTGACAAATAAACATAAGTGCTACTAAGTCGGCCCAAATATGGTTACTCGGTTCCTTCACTCTGACTCGGTGACTTTCTGATACTCGGCATCCACTGCATTACTCGGCATCGTCATGCACTCGGTAGAAGTGAAGGCACGGTTCATACTGATCACTCGGTAGGTATTGAACTCGGTAAGCATTGGTGACTCGGGTAGACAAGATGTTACTCGGTTTTCATTGTCCTGATCGGTTTGTACTAACTTGCTCGGTTTCCACTGTCTGCTCGGTTTACACTGTCTGCTCGGTTTGCACTGTCTGCTCGGTTTGCACTGTCTGCTCGGTTTGCACTGTCTGCTCGGTTTACACTATCTGCTCGGTTTACACTGTCTGCTCGGTTTACACCCAGAATGCAAATAAGTGTTGTCACTAGTGGCAATACTGCTTAATGCCAACAATCTCCCCCTTTGGCATTAGTGACAAAAACACTTATTGGCCAAAATTTATATACACCGAATCATGCTGAGTTTTATTTTGATTTTTCAAAATTTGTCTTTGTTATAGGGCTTTATACATTGTCTCCCCCTTTCAACGTGCTAACTGATTCTTATACAAATCTATAACTGTATACATATCTCTCCTTCTATTCTATACATATCTCCCCCTTTTTGACGATAATGCCAAAGGTGCATATACAAGTTATTTACAGAGGAGAATCCAAAATTTGATAAGAAATCAGAATGTACCTTCATTATTAGTGCCAGGGTTCTGTCCCAACTTTCTTGCAGAATCTTACATGTTTGTATGGTAATTTGGGATTTCTGCAGAGAGTTCAATCATGTGATCTGCTATGGAGAACTGATTGTCATGAATCATTGTTCTGGAATGTTCAATGTGCTTATACATTGTATTCATGATGGGAAGGATCATGTGTTGGATGTCTAGCAGTGTGGACTGGATCCTTGAGTCTTCTTTCAATAGATCAGACTGCATATTGGATAGATGTGAAATTTTCATGTGATGAGCAGAGCTTGACTTGGTTCAAGTTGCAGCTTCTGTATGCTAATCTTCATATCCTCATCCATTTTATTCATTTTATTTTTGACATCCTTTGTGAACTCGGCAAAATTGCATAGTCTGGCCAAAAGAGAGGTAGCATTCGAATAAATAGACTCTGTATTAGACAAAACTGAAGACAATTCCACTTGGTTAATAGCTATGTGCTGAGCAATGTGCTCAAGCACTTTATTGTTGAATCTCTTCTCAGCTCTTTCAACTAACTTTTCTGTCCCGGATGAGTCCTCATTGTATTTCTCAACTGCTTCTGCCAATTGTAACAAAACATGCTGGGAGGAGTCTACATTAATGCCTAATGCATCAGACAAAATGTCCTTAGCATCCTTGATGATTTGATACTCCTTGTCTCTCTCCTCCTTAAGCTTCTTTTGTTTTGCTTTCCTTTGGAGGATCTCACCTATATTCTGCATCTGGTCTACTGAGAGATTTGCAAAATCTAGTGTAGGAATCTCTATCTCTTCGTCTAGGTCTATATCCTCAACTATATTTTTACCCCAAAAATTTTATACTCGGTAGAGCCTTAGGCTTATCTGTACTTAATGCTCTTGTAGTAGTGATAGTAGATAAAAATAGGGCTGGCTATTGACACTGGTATACTTTCTACTGGAGAACTTACAATATTTACACTTGATGATTCAAAAGCTGGAAAACTTACTGGTACAGGAGACTGCAGCTCGGTTAGAAGAAATGGTAGCTGCCTCTGATGTTGCTAGGGATGAATGGACAAATGTAGAAGTTGTCACAACCATGCTTGAAGGTGTCTCTGGGCTGGATGTAGAGACTTTCACTGGAGAGGTAGGAAGGTGATGCAATGACTTCTGCTGCTATCCTTACAGTATCATCTACCTTGGTGTCTTCTTCTTGCTCATCGCTGTCATCTTCAATATCCTTTATTATTACAGTTTCAATGCTCGGTTGGTGAAGGTGGTAAATGTTTCTTCCATGTGGCTTTTGCAGCTTCACAACTGATTCAATATTGTTGATCAAAATCAAACAAGTATTGAACTTCAGTGTCATCTTGTTTTCATTCTCTTTTAGTGCCTTCTTTACTTCATCATTTTTCAGGCTCGGCATCACTGTCTTAGGTTTTGATCAAATATGTCTATTACAGTTTGCCTTGCATTGCTCCATCTCATTCTTATCGGATTCAATAGAACTGCTGGAACCTGTGGGGTAATTTCTTCAGGAGAGTATTTCCACTGTCCCATCTTCTCAACAACAGCATCTTCTATTTCCTTCTGCTCTGCTTCCGATCTGGTTTCATATCTCAAGGATTTTATGTTACTTACTCCAGATCCTGATCCATCTCTGAAGAGTTTGAGCTTTTCTTGAAGGGTTAGAGGAGGCCTTTTGAATACTATGTCCTTATCTGCCTTTTCTGCCTTTCCTCTTGTATTTCTCCTTGTGAACACAGCAGTGGGAGGCTCAGATGCCTTAGTGATAAAAACTTTTCCTTTCTTCTTTGCAGGTTCAGGCTCCTCTGTTTTCTCATCCTTTTCCTCTTCTTTTTCACCTATTTCTTCTTTCTCCTCGGTTATCATTTGCATTTTAGCTATTCTTTTCTTTCTTTGTTTACCGCCTGTGGAAGCTTTATGCTTAGTTCAATTCTCATCTTAGCTTCATCATATGTTCCAAAATATGGGGCTTTGGGATTGACAGCTAGTTTAGAAGTGCTTCAATAATGTTCTTGGTTTCATCAATATTTACCTCATAAGGAAGAGGTTTTGCATACACAGTTCTCGGTTTAACTGCTTGAATATACACATTATCACAATCTACCATAAAACAGATGTCATCTTTGTAATCTTCCACCAACTTCTGTGGAATCCGGAATCTGTCATTCATTTTCTCTTTGAAAGACTCAAAATAATTATCCATGATGCTTCAAAGTTTTCACCCATTTCTGCGATGTATTCATTAATTTCATAAAGTACAGGCACATCTTTTCTCCATACAACTTTCCTTTTGAAGGGAAGAATTTCTGAACATAGAAGAATAAACAGACTATCAAGGATCCAAACTTACATGGATTGTTTTTGGAAGTTTTGATGCTTTCCATGTTCTTGTTGAACTGTTTCAACAATAAGTCTGCTAGGTCAAATGTCAAGTTGTTTTTGACCACTTTGTATGCTAGGTCAACAGCTTCACATGAGACACTGTTCTGTCGACTAGAACTGTAAATCTTGTGTGCAATGATAAGGTGTACCAAACTTCAGTTCGGCGTTGGTAATGCTGCTAACCTTCATGCCTCTACCATCCCTCTCGGCTAGGGGTTTTCTTCTCTAGTTCCGTCCGACCTAGGGTTTTGGTAGTTTTCGCTTTGTTCAACATGGGAAGACCGGTAACTTGATGAATCATTTTCCTTGTGATCTCAATAGGTTGCTCAAGCCAAATCTTGCCATCGTGTACTCGGCTGAGAATGTACCTAACCCATTTATCTTGAAAGTTTCGAGGAAGATGTGCAATGTGGACTAAACCCTTTTCTTCCAGATGTTTGTGCTCGGGTTTCAAAGTACCATCCACACATAGTTCCTCACGCACAGTGTCTAGTTCTAGGTTTCCCATTTCTTGAATAGAACAGTTAAAATGATTACGGATATTGTTGATAAGCAGTACCTTAGGAGGAATCTGAGGATTGAGCTCCGTTCGGATCTAGGGCGGCTGCAACTGCGGGCACGATCTTAAAATCTGGTGCTTTCCACTCCCCTTGGACTAACATGTCTGATCCTTTCTTCGCTGAGGTGCTGGATGATGCCATGGTAGCTCACAGAAAATTCCTTTCGCAAGAATATTAAATCGCCGGGTTGCCCTTGAAGTTTTCTGCTCTCAAAGTGCTTAAAGATTCGCGGTGAAGAATGAGTTCGATTACTTGCTTTTTGTTTACAATTCTGTCATTAATGCTCATTTCAAATTAGGGTAGGAATTCTGGACAGACTGTCACCCACCAAGAATTAATTACTTGGAAAAGACTTCGCAACTCGTGAACTTGAGAATTCATAATGCTCCGACCTCGCTCGGTGAAGACTATACCGACCTCGCTCGGTGAAGACTATACCGACCTCGCTCGGTGAAGACTATACCGACCTCGCTCGGTGAAGGACTATACCGACCTCACTGTGATCTCACTGCATCTTGCATGCTGATTTAGACTTTTCTTTTAATTTCGGTTCTGGAACTACTTGAGATTGATCTATGAGAATACAGTTCCAGTGCTTCCTTGGAAATTTAGTCTGAGTCGGTAGAGCCATCCCATTCCATTACTTGGATTGGATTGCTCTGTAGCTTTAGGAATCCATTTTTGTCTGACCTATTTTCGGACCTTAGTTGCTTCATTCTTCTTTCCTTCTTCAATTTCACTGGCATTCATGCAGTTTCTGGCTATGTGACCAAGTTTAGTGCATTTGAAACATCTTACGGTAGTGTCTCTTTTCCTTAGATGATGTTTTATGCAATTCATGCTAATGTGTCCATATTCTCCACAGTAATGACATCTACACCAGGTGTTGTAGTCCCATCCAAACATTGCTTTCACAATTTGTTCTGCTGGATTAAATATCTTGGATCTGCACTCGGATGCCTTGTGACCTTGTTTGTTGCACTTGTGACAATTACCTCTGAATCTAGGTTTTTCCCTGCATTCATTTGCTTTATGGACCAGGTTGATTGCAGCTATAACATTTTCCATTGAATTCTTCTTTTTCATTGTTCCAACATTTATTTGAAGTATGTCCTATTTTACCACAATGATTACAAGTAGGTTTTTGATTTCTTTTAGTACCTTGCTTAGAGGATTCGCCTTCTTCTTTGTATCCAAGTTCTGCTTTTCCTTTTTGCCTATGAAGATTTCGTTCATACAACTGATTCAAGTCTTCTTGACTTTTCAGCATTCCTTCATTGATTTGTTTTTCAGCATTTTAGGTCATCCATCAATCTTAGATTGATTTCCTTTTCAGATCTTAGTTCTTCTTTTGTGTTTTCTATTTCTGAACTTAGATTTAGAATTTCTTCATTTGTATGAGAGATCTGATCAATTAGGTTTTCTAGCTGAAGGGTTTTGTTTTGGACTTCAATGTTCTTTCATCTAATTCATCTTTCAACTTGTTTTTCTGTTCCAAGATCTCACAGAATCTTGTAGAGTGTAGTTCTTGTTCTCTTTTCAATTTTCTCACTTCTTCCTGCAGAGACCCATTCTTTTCTAGGAGTTCTTTGATAGCATTGTTTGCTTCATCTGGAGTTATTTGAGGGAAGAAGATCTTCAATCTTTTCTTCAATGTAATTCTGATCATTCATCTGATTTGCAAGTTCCTTCCTTCTTCTTAGGGATTGGGAAAGATGTTCTTTTGCTTCTTTGAGTTTAGCTATGGCCATTTCAGATCTAGCTTTTCATTTTCAATCACCTTGTTCAGTTTGAATACCTCCATTGTCCTGGATCTTTGCTCAAGCTAGTTAAGCTTTGTCTTGAAGAACCAATGTAGCTCTGATACCAATTGTTGGAAATATTCAGGAATTAACCAAGTTACTGAGAGGGGAGGGGTGAATCAGTAACTCTAAATTTTCTTCTAATTTTAACATGTATTTTACTTTTAACCTTTACATACAGAAAGCATGAAACTTTAAAAGGCATTTACAATAATGACACATGGATTTGGTTACCCAGAAACCTTCCAAAAGAAAGTAAAACTGGGGTGGGGATGAAACCCACAAAGCTTTAATACTGCAGAATAAAGTTGGCCAGTTAAGGCTTAGAATTGATCACTTCTGATGATCTGCCCTGTTAGGAGCAATAAGGATTGCTAAATCCACCCTGTTAAAGGATTTACAAACATACAGTGAAGTATGCACTCGGTAAAGAGATTTATACAAAGACTTTTAAGTCTACCCGGTTAAAGGATTTAGTACTGATTCCCCTATTAGAATGAAACAGTAGATCTCTGCTTTGCAACTGGATTGCTGAATGAGATTCGCTGATGTACTGATCACCTTTCTGTGATGAATTTGTCTTTGCTGTATCTTATACTTCTGAAGCCTTCTGCAATTCACTTATTTCTGCCTTTCTTACTCTTTTATATATTCTATATCGTATATTTCATTACTTGTGCATTTTTCTTTTATTTCTACATCATTATTTATATACAGGTCTCAAACAATTAATTACAATTACAATTGCACAGTCGGCTTGACAAATAAACATAAGTGCTACTAAGTCGGCCCAAATATGGTTACTCGGTTCCTTCACTCTGACTCGGGTGACTTTCTGATACTCGGCGTCCACTGCATTACTCGGCATCGTCATGCACTCGGTAGAAGTGAAGGCACGGTTCATACTGATCACTCGGTAGGTATTGAACTTGGTAAGCATTGGTGACTCGGTAGACAAGATGTTACTCAGTTTTCATTGTCTGATCGGTTTGTACTAACTTGCTCGGTTTTCCACTGTCTGCTCGGTTTACACTGTCCTGCTCGGTTTCCACTGTCTGCTCGGTTTGCACTGTCTGCTCGGTTTGCACTGTCTGCTCGGTTTGCACTATCTGCTCGGTTTGCATTGTCTGCTCGGTTTGCACTGTCTGCTTGGTTTACACTGTCTGCTCGATTTACCTGTCTGCTCGGTTTACACCCAGAATGCAAATAAGTGTTGTCACTAGTGGCAATACTGGCTTAATGCCAACATCTATAAAATATCTGCTAGAGAAAAAACACATACTAAATGAGGACATCAAAAATCTAAAGAGAGAACAAGAAATACAATCAGTAAGACTTTTTGAAGTTGTTGAATTAAAAAAGAAAGTTGAAGAAGACAAGACAATGGCTAAAAAATATAAAATGAAAATATGTATGAGACTTGATGAAAGGACATGTGACTTGAAAAGGTTGACAAACAATCAATTGGACCTGGTAAATCAACTGCTACTTGCTAATCAAGATTTGGGCAGGAAAGATGTGGAAATCACAAATCTGAGATCAGAAAATAGTCAACTAAAGAATGAACTAAGATCTGAAAAAGAACTTAATGAAATGATGAACAAGCCTAATGAAGCTATGAGATACTTTGAAGAACTATTAAGGTCACCTAGAAGATCCAGTGATACATCTAGACTTGGACATGATGAGAACCTTTCATCCACTGAAGAAGGAGAATCATCAAAGAGTGGAGAATAGAGGAATACAAAGCCAAAGAAAAAAAAAAACTACATGACATCATTGTGGAAAGCTAGGACACATAGCTAAAATCTATAGAAGAAAAACATGGGTAAGTCTAATCCTAAACCAAAGTTCAATGGATATTGTTTTAACTATAAGAAATATGGACATCAGGAACATGTATGTATAAAAAAGGTCAACAATCCACGTACCTCACTAGATTCATGGACATTGTTTTAACTATCAGAATATCGACATAGAGCACATGAGTGTAGATCCAAAGCTAAGTGGACATCCAATCAGCAGACCAAAGTACCTAGGAAAGGTAACACATATAATTGGGACTATAATACATGGTATAGTTGTCAATATTGTGGTAAATATGGTCATATTGGAAAAACTATTTGATGACACATTTTAGAGTTAAATCCTAGAGTTTGGATGGGTGCAAGTCTAGTTTTCTAACAAATGCAATAAGATTTTCCACTTAAAGAAAGAATGTAGAGCACATATATCGAGCAATGGAACAAGTCAAGAATGAAGAAATTATTGATCTTGAATGAAAAATCAGATGAATAAGACATGGAAGAAGAAAGAGAGAGAAAGCAATAGTGGAGTAGTGAACCTAAGGTCACCTAATCCAACAGATTAGGTGATCACACTACTTTGAACTAAGCAAGAAGGTATGTGTGGACTGAATTTTACAATGTTTATTCTACAATCATTTTCTAACATCTGATAAGTTAAAGTCCATATCTGCATAGATTTAGATGCCTTAGGATAGATTTGAGAAATAAGAAATATTGTATATTTGATGTCGAGAATCAGTATTTTAGCCCATAATGATTGAGTCACTAGTGTATGTTGAGCTCCTATGGTAGCTGAGATGTGATATGTACCGAGCTGAAACTGAATGATAGTATTGACCAAGATTATGTTAACCGAGTTGACATGAGATTGGTGAGATAGTTGTATCTTATCTAGAAAGTGTACTATTCATTAATGGAGCCCTATTCTGATCGTTCAAAGTCTATAAAGTGGGAAGTTACCATATATTCTCATTTTACCTATGATTCCAGAGCGATTATCCAGAGCTTTTGTGCTAGAGTGTAATTTGCAAAGATCTTAATAGTGTGTCATTGGAAACATCTGAGAACTATTGAGAAAGGTATTTACCGAGTTACTTATTTCATAATTGAACCCTAGAATTTGCAGAAATGAACATCTTCTTCATTTTCTGCATCTAAAAAGAAAGGGAAGGAAGTGTTCAATCTATAACCTATGAGGGATGATACGTGTAAGCCACATAAATTCCAAGCCATTCCTGAGAGTGCGATTATGGGAGATCTTATGGGTGCATTATCATCTATCCCACCTAATTTTTTTAATGATTAATGATGTCCACACATGTTACATTTGCAAGATTGGAGAGATTAGAGACTACGAGCTTAGAGAAGCATATGACAAGTTATGTAGTAAATGGGGTGTTGAAGGTAGAACACCAGAAGCTTTCTGAGTGAGGGTTGGTGCATGCCCCTTGAATTCCCACAGGAAATTCAAAGTAGAATGGATCAAGATTGTACTGAGTCGAGTACATGATTTGAAAATTTGGTTGGAGAATGGACCAGTTAAGATCGCTAATGAGATTAAACACTAAGTGACTAGTTATCCTAGTCTTTTAGGGAAGAAGACTATGAGGTATCAAAGAAAAGATATTATTCAAGCCAATATCAAGGCAATATGGAATAAAAGAGGAATGACCATTTCAATAATCACAAACCAAGAAATTGACTTTGCAGTGAGGGTGATTGCACATAATTTTTACCAATCAAGTAGGTTGGACAGTGTTCCATGCATAGAAGTAGACCAAGCTTGGAAGATGGTAAAGAAGGATCATACCTATGATCTTGTTGAGCTAAAACTGACACACCTTGCTAAGAACCTTACATCCATTAGGAAAGCATAGAATTCAATGTGTAAGTTTGGTTCTTTGCTCGTCTGTCTATTTTTCTATACACAAAATAGTTTTCCTACTATTGGGGATGTTTGTATGGGACAAGAAGTGACCTATCACTCTAAAAATAAGTGAATTTATTGATCAGATAGGTGAAAACTTTGAGAGTGTATTGGATAGTTACTTTGCGGAGTTTAAGAAGAAAATGAGGGAAAAGGAGTAAAATCTCGATATCACTAGTAGAAAATTATTATATTGACATATGTTTCCTAGTGATACCGACTTCACATATGCACAAGTTGTGAACCAAGGTTATCCATGGATTGGGCCATTACCTTTATGAAGTAAACATAGATGAAACAAACAATACCAATCAAAGCCCTATTAGCAAAGGAATATATAGAAAGGCTAAGTCTTTTGGGACATATGAGGAGGCAAAGTCAAAAGTAACCATGGAACTGAAATCTACAACCATGGAAAGAAAAAGAAAGAAGATAGTTAAAAATGTGAGAAATATGCTAAGGAGAAGGAGAAGAGGTAGATGCACCTCTTGCATTAACTCAAGGATTAGGAGAAGATAAGTCTAGTGAGTCAGAAGAGAGAGAAGAGGAGGAGATTGTCGTTATTAAGAAAGGCAAGAAGGCATCAATTGATGAGCCTATTAAGAAATAAATGCAAAAACTAAAGCTCACTCCTCCAACAGTTCTTAGACTGAGAACTAGGGATGATTGTACTATTTTAGCTGCCAAGCCAAAAAAGAAGACCCCTAACTCTGAAGACAACATTAAGAAAAATGCATTACCTTAGAGGAAGAAATTAACTATGGATGAGATATGCCACAACATCAAGAGCACTACTAGATTAGATGGCTTCAAAAATAAAGTTTGAGAAGAACTAAGCATTGAGGATAAAAAAGAGTAGAGGAAAGCTATGCTTGAGATGATTTTCACATTCAAGATGACACCATTACAGATGGAGAACCTTATTCTTGATGAAATGTATAAGAGGATAGCTCAAAAATGGGAATATGCCTTGAATGACTGAGAAGCAGATAAGGGAGAGCACTCTAGCTTAATTGATGTTAGACTTATCCCCTGAATACATCAAGCAATACATGGAGAAGAAGTAGAAACATATTTTTTCCTAAGCTCCAAGCATATTCCATCTATAATACAGGGTTGAAGATAGTGTGCAACCGAGCACAATATTATGGAAAATAATTTTTGTTTTTATAGCTGACAAGAGTGCACAACTGAGTGCAAGAACATCTAGTGGAGTGGAATTGGATAACAAGGAAGATATCAATGATCCACATACTATTGAGGAGGAAGTAGAAAAGAAGACAGAAATAAGCGAGTCACAAGATGTGATCACAATTATTGATATCACTGAGGATATTCTAGTGAAAATAAATTTGTTGGCTGAGGAGGAAATTCAATAGTATATACAAGTCAAGGCTCTCAAACAAATTTCTACCAGGCATCAATATGGTACTAATACAAGTACAAGATTATCCATGGATTGAGAGTACTTCAACTATTGAGACTACACAAGAAAGCCCACACTTTGGTCACAGTTGATCTACAAGCCTCAAAAAGTGCTAGTGCTGAGGAACATGACAAGTTGGCAATCACACCACAAATTACATTTGTCGAGGAGAAAAAGAAAGAGAAAGCCAAGGAGACTCTTAAAGATTAAGTAGATAACTCTACATTAGTTTTGATAAGTCCCTCATGTGAAAGGCATAGAAAAGGAAAAGACTGAGCAAGAGAAAAGAACAGGAAAACCAAGAGCCCATGGAGCTAGAGGCAATCAAGAACTTATACATATGCCAAGTGGAAACACACTGAGGAAGAAAACACAAAAGAAGAAGGAGAAATATCCTACCACACATGTGACACTTGAAGTAGTTATAGTGATTCCTAAGTGGGAAATTGATAACTTGACCTATGAACAGATGCAAATCTTGTAGGGATCTTTTGAAGAAGAAGAGTAAAATAGGAAGAGCTAAGAAGAGAGCACTAGCAAAAGCAAGTGTTAAAAGAAATGAAAGGTATTTTTCGTTAATGCTTTTCAGATGAATGATGTCAATGAATCTATACCTTTCTTAGAGAAACTTGTACACATTGTTAATAAGGTGAATGATGATGAAAGAAATGCAAATGATAAGTTGTTCCTGTGGTCTAAAAGAAAGTTGAGAGATGGTATTGAAAAAATTCTCAGTTGGACATTGTAGTTCAAACATGTAGAACTTTCTTCCTTAATCACAAATTTAGAAGAAGTTGTATAGAATGCACATTATTTGTACACAAATTTATGCAATGTTGAATATTTTACCAAGGATAATTAGGATATGATAGATAAATTACGGTTAGATCTAAATTCTAAAGGTTACTCATTGAGCATCGGATGCAAGTTACAGATCCATCCATTTTACTAGGTTGCTACATGCCCAAGGTAGATTAGCCAAGGTGGTGGCTAATGACGGTAAAATAAGGGCTAGTCTAATTTCTATAGAACAATGTTGACACCTGATCTCGAAGTTATGTAGGAGTTAGTCATGACAAAGGATCGTTAGTATAGAAAGATCCTCATCTTTGTATTGCTGAGAGCCCTAGTTGAGCTAGCTGTCGATCTAGAAATAAAGTCACAAGTTTTGGAGTCTATAAGGTCTGGTTGGGACAACACATTGGCTATGGTAATGCAAGTACATAAACCATTTTTTGGATAAATATTTCAAAACCCCTACACCCCAGGAACTTCAAGTGACACAAAAACAAGGGGAAAATGACTTGACAGAATACTAAAGGGGAAAATGTTAAAGGTTAAAGGAAAAAATGACAGAGAAATGACACTGTTTAAAGATAAAGAAGAAACAAAAATAGACACAATGGAATTATGGTATGACATACTATTTTTCTAAAATGTATATATTTGGTTGTATGTCAAAAAAAAGGATTCTTATGTACACATATGTTATATTTTTGAAGACCAAGTCAAAGTCTTAGGGAGAGTATTCATATAGAAGTTTTTTCATATTACTAAGTACTCATGTAATATAATGTAAAATGTCATGAAAAATTATTTTTTCCACTAATGTCAGAGGGGGAGATTGTTGATTCTGAAGTTTGGTTGTCTATTAGTGTCTTACACTTAGTCATTTTCTAGGCAATGTTGGTCGGTCATCACTA